>UESW01003881.1:1325059-1470156 GCA_900491605.1 Calamus simplicifolius | reverse complement strand
ATTTCAATCGTATGCTGATACTATTTAGCTTGTACAACTCAAAGTACATTTTTAAATGATATCAGATAAAATAAAATGTAGCTTATTCTTCAAATAACATATCAGTACTGAAATACTCTATAATAACTTTTCACTGAAAGATAACTCATTAAGATAAAAATCCATGCATTACAATATAAAAATATGCATTCTTTATCTACAACCCAAACTTCTTTATTAAATTCTCAGACTCCCACCGGAATCTGCTTGCCACTGGCATCTCAAGTAAACTCTCCCTCTCAGGATAACTACTTGGCCCACTGGCCCTTTTTATTAAACATATGCTTTTAAATCTCATGAGCTGGGCTGTGTGTGTAATGCCTCTGAGGTATCACCCTACAGTCGCCCTCCCGTAGGTGTACTCTCATCGGGTGCATGACTAGCAACAGGATCCCCACACAAAAGCACCCCTTACCCGTGTGGTTCACCCGGCAAAGTATTTTGTTCCTTAACCCTGGAACCTTGGGTTTTCTCTCTGCCCCCACGGGCTATATATAGTAATCAGCTCCACTGAGCTATGATTCATGCCCCCATAGGCTGCTCACAACCAGCCCCACTAGCCTGGTTAAGCGTGCACTCACCCTGATTCTGGGGTTCATCGTACGATCTGTTCGCAAGGAGGTGCCGGCTCGATAGTAGTGTAATGCTCATGCTACAGTACAGTCTAAAGGGTGATCAGCCTCATAGCTGCCTAGTGCTCAGTATACATACATCATTTGTAAAGCTTTATCATGCAAATATGCCATGTATACATTAAAAATCCTCTCATCAAAACTCATGCTTATGTGTTTATGCTCAAAACTCATGCTCGAAACTCATGCTTATTTCTTTATTAAAACTCATGCTCAAAACTCATTTATCAGAATATCATATACTAAGTTCTCATTCTCATATTTAAAACATACATAATACTCTGATAACATAACATATAACTAGGTATTAATCTCATTATACTAGCTCAAATAACTTCTCATTGCTAGATGAGAAACCCACTCACCTTAGTAGGTTACTCCTCGACTGGTACTTAACTCCAGTATTCCGGCTCCCTGGAATAACCCTCTTGACCTACATCAACATACAGATATGATAGCTATTAGGATTACCTTCACACGAGATTTTTCTACGAACCATGCATGCATATATGATCTATCCTCTAATATCTCATTATTTTCTTCCACCCTTTCTCTACTCAAGATTTCTTCTACTATTACCTTAAAATACAATGATCTAAGAAAATCTAAAGTCATGCAAGATCTAGGGAAGTTATAGCTTACCTGGAGTCGAGTACAAACCCCAAGCTTCCCTTTCCCTTCCTCTTCTTCCTCCTTCTTCTTCTTCCTCTTCCTCTCTTTTCTCCTCTTCTTTCTCTTCTTTCTTTCTTTCTTTCTTTTCTCTAGCTGAACCCACGTTTTTCCCCTTTTCTATGACTTGGGAACCAAGTCATGGGAAACTTAAGGGTTAAGGCATGCCAAATTCTTCTTTTGCCCTCAAACACTCTTAACGCACGCTTTTTAGAAAACACGTGGCTCACTTATAACCATGATATTTTGCTCTTAGATTTTCTTTCCCAAGTTGCCCTTAACACAATTAGCAATTGACATCGGAGCCTTTTCCCATTTGCCCCTGACATAGCATTTTTTTAATCGATTAATAGCCCAAATTATTATTTTTCACTTAAATTTATACTTTTATGTAACATTTTCAGAAAAGACTTTACCATCTTGAAGAACTCGATTTTAGAAATCCAACGGTTCAAACGACATCCAAATCGGACTTGAAACGGAATAAATATGAAATTCTCTAGATTTAACTCAGAAAAACCTACTGTCTTGGAGTCGGCTCCAGCAGAAATAGGTGTCGGCTCAAGAAAGTAGGTGTCGGCTCCAACACTGTAGCAGAAATGTTAACCTTCTGTTTTCTCTGCAGGTGTCGACTCCACCTCTGTAGGTGTCGACTCCAAAACAGCCGAAAGTTTAAAACCGTGCCAGAGTCGACTCCACTCCAAATAGTGTCAACTCCAACCACTAAAAACATCATTTCAGGATAAAACTCAAACTAAACTTGATTTTTCTTGTGATTTAAACCCATTAAAACTTAAGTCTCTCAATTTCTTAAATCAAACTCATTAACATTCAGAAATATACTCATTTACTCCAAAATTTCTTCTCTTTACATTTATCAAAAGGCCAACATACCTATATTTCACTGAAACTTTCTGACTTTCATTTCAAATGAAAATGCCATAAATTACAAGGTTTCAGGATGTTACACTTTTAGCTCAATTTGAATGAAAATTTTTGGAATTAATATAATATGGCAAACATTATACAAATTTGATTGTTGCTAACAAAATTAACTCAACAACTCAATAGTCTCGCTAATAATAACATCCGACGAGATCGTTTGTCTGAACTGATGAATCCTAGATTCATATGAAGTAGCCCATCCGGAAGCACATGGTAAATGATATTTCGCCAATTGCTTGCTATTAGGGGAACGAGATGACCCGGTAACAGAAACACCTACAAATGTATAAATTAGTAAACATAATAAATTATTAGTCATTTAAGGATGATTAAGAGACGTTTAATTAATACCTCCACAAAATGATTGCCATTTACGAACGTCACTGCAATATCTTTGCGGGATAAATGAGGAAGAGGCACCGATCGTAGAGGTAGGAATGTAAGACATTGTTGCAGGAGAGGTGGTATAGGACAATGTTATAGCAGGACGCTATAACGTGCCCCATATCCGGCATAGTCATCCACCGGTCATAAGGTGGATAATTATCAAAATATGATAATGCATGTTCAATCTCCTCAAACCTCCCTTCGACAGCAAATAAAGCGCGATAGTGCTCTGAATGACATTGCAACTCATGTAATAAATCCTTCCTAATACGTAGCCAATCTCCTCTCCAAATTCCAGCAAGTCAGCTATTGCTCTAAATCCGCAGTTGCCATCAGCTTTAACATCCTTGATATGTTGGATGAACGACCTTAACCCATCTGGAATTTGATCAATATAGATTGTTGGCTTATATGACCAGATCGATGACGAAAAACCTGCAAAGCATTTACGAATGAATCCTATTAGATTGCAAACAATCGCTTTGTAATAACAAACGGCACGGGTCTAGCACGTGCCGGCACGGTCTAGCACATGCCGGCATGGGCTCGGCACGGGTCCAGAAGTTGCCAGCATGGGTCCAGCACGTCCTGGCAAGGGTTCAGCATGGGTCCGAAAATTGTCGGCACAGGGCCTGAAAGTTGTCAGCATGTGCCGGCACATACCAGCACAAGTCCGGCACATACCGGCATAGGACCGTAAGTTGCCGGCATGGTCCCATGGATGGAAGAAATGCTTCTTACCTTCTTCCTTGGCTGCCTCTTTGACACTTGCGTCATTGGTGGAGTGCCCGTACCAGGTGAATAACTATCTTGTCCTGAAAGAAGCAACTCAAAGGCTGAAGGATCACAGCGGGTAGATGTATCAACCTTCAACGACCGCGGCCAAGTGAACCAATCATCCTTTTGGTAGGTTCTTCAAGAGAAGTACTATCTGGGCTAGCAATCTCTCTCAATTTTATTAACATCTGCAATTGTGAAGACCCATCTAACTGTTTGAATTTCTAAGCAATTATATCCAACTCTGGTTCACAGCTCAGCTAAATACTTTGCACTTTGAAGCAGGCACCATATCAAGTTTCTCCAATGAGGATCTATGCAATCGAAGGGAATTGGCCGACCTTCCATCCTGAACTGCACAATCTCGTGGCGCATGGTAAACCATGTGTGCGTCGAATAGCACACCAACAAACTGAATCATCAATCCCAATTTAATTGGCTTGGTTCGCTTGGGCAAGGATCTAATTTAATGTACTTATAGAAATGAACCACACAGTTCTTTGAATTCAGCAGGCTTGAAGTTATGTTGCACGACTGTCAAACTCTTCTCAAATGAGGCTTTAATGTCACGCAACTCAATCAAACTATGTATTTTTGTCCAAGATGACTCAATTCCCTTGGCTTGATCCAAGCTGTCTTTTTAGCCTTGCATGTACACTTTCAGCCCTAGAAAAGTAAATAAAATTAAATAAAAGTGAGATAACAATTGTGTAATTAAATTATAAAGTTCTTAAATTTATCAATTCCTTGTAATACCTATTAGTTGTCACATTCCCGTAGTGCCTACATGCGTCCGTCCATGCTGCAACAAATCTTTCCTTATACTTGCTTAGCCAAGTATCTAACACATACCGTAAAGCATCTGGATAGGTACAAACTCTCTCTGGAGTGCATTCCAGTGATCATTAAACTCATCTTCTATGGTGGATAACACAAGTATATTCCAACTCATTATAAACTTATCACATTTCTCCTTTGTTTCAAATAACCTTTTGCACTGGGCCAAAACATTCCTACTAATATGCCATCTATATAACAAATGTGTTGCCGTAGGAAATACCCTCTGAATTGCATTCAGTAGAGCCAAGTCTCTATCTATGACTATCACCTCAGCCAGAGCATCAGCGTCCATGACACTGCACGATCTCTCTAATGCCCATGTATAGTTATCTTCTCGCTCAGAGTCCATGTATACAAAAGCAATAGAAAATATCAGGTCAATTGATGTCACTCCCACAATCTCTAAGAGAGGAAGACGATATTTATTCGTCTTGTAAGTGCAATCCATTATCAACACATGAAGAAATGTACATAACAATTCTATAATGCCAGAGTGTGCCCAAAATAAGTCATGCACAACATCAGACTTAATACAATTCCTATGCCACTCAATGTATTTACACTCAGATAATTTACCAAGAAGATGTTGCATCTGAGATCTCCTAGCTATCTACAGCCTTGCACCTCTGCCGTGCATTGTAGATTGTCTTCATTATCGTAACATTGAGGGTATCCCTTTGCTTCAAAGTAGATAATATGTCCTTAGGCCGAACTAAACTCTTCGACATCTCCATTAGCATTGTAGTCTCTTGCTTAGATAATCGTCCTGCATATGAGTGCCCCTTGAGATACTTTGCAGCTAGATGATGTGCACATCACACATGACCATTAACATCCAATCATCTGCAGTGTCCCAATTTTTCCCTCTTAAGGCAAAAGAACATCCACACTTCTTAGTGCCACTGGCCTTGGTCTTTGATCCCTTTTCCTTTATGTGTTTACTTTTGCAAGTACCACTCCTCTCGTAAGAAAAAAAAAATTCTTGGTTTCTTAACATTGCTACCCGTATCGGATTTTTTAATAATAACGACAAATCCATTCCTCCTCCCAGCTTTCCGACACCAATTACACATTTCTTCTCTGCTTTTGAATATCTATAAAATAAATAGTTTTATGTTAGTAGATAATTTTAAACATTGTTTAGTCAAATAATACTAAAATAATTGTAATCAAATTTTTCTTACCTCGTAAGTTGTAAATTCATTTGTGTAATCCATCACACAATCAGAGCCAATCATACTGTATTCGATCGAAGCATCGCCCTACATGATCAAATAATCATTTTAAATCCTAATCATAATTAACCCAAAAAAACAGAGATGTCCAGCCCTGTGTGGCCAAAAATAAAGTTTATTTTCGGCCACACAGGGCCGAATATTGACATCTGTTTAGCCAAGTGTGGCCGATCTTCTGTTCGGCCAAGAAGGAATCTGTTCGGCCAAGAAGGAATCTGTTCGGCCCACCAGGATCGAACATGTTGACTCAGTTCGGCCCAGTGTGGCCGAACAGATTTGACATGTTCGGTCACATAGGGCCGAACAACTCACGAATGGAAAAAAAAAAATTTTCGATGACGGGAATATAAACCAACCTTTACGGCCGTAGAACCTTTCAAAATTGTTAGTTGCTTGTTCATTGCTCGATTATAAGTTGAAATCTTTTCAACCAAGCTTCAAATGGTCGGATCCAATGGTATTTTGATCCGAAATGAGAGAAAGGAGGGGGAGGGCAGGGGAGGGGGGGCTGTTTTGATCGGGGCCACTGAGTAAGCATGAATATTTTGGCTCAAATTTTTTAAGAATATATATATTAAGTGGGACTGAGGAAAAACTACGGGCCAAATAGGGCTACCTCCAATTATGGGGAAATTCTATTGGCAACTCAAAGATTACTCTCCACACCCACACTTACTTAAAATTAAATACCTAAAATACCCTAAGATGTAATTACTTTTCTACCCTTGCTTATTTCTATCTACACCCACATGATCAAAACCCCTAATAACATTTCCAAACTTTCTCCCAGGCACAGCCATCTCCCTTCCTCCTCCCTCTCTCAACGATTGTCTCTGAAATCAGGGTCTAGACAAGGTTTAAAGCTCTCATTTCAACAATGGAGAAGCAACTAGTAATCTGGGAAGGCGACGGTGACGATAAGGTTCGTTTTTAAAAACTGAATCGTCTTTTTTTTTTTTCCCGGAACGCGTTCCGTTCGGCCTACCAGGGCCGAACGGAATAGTTTTGTTCGGCCAGGGCTGGCCGAACATAAACAATATGTTCGGCTTAACCTGGCCGAACAGATGCATTCTGTTCGGCTAGGTTATGCCGAACATATTGTTTTGTTCGGCCAGCCCTGGCCGAACAAAACTATTCCGTTCGGCCAGCTCTGGCCGAACAAATCTATTCCGTTCGGCCATACTTAGCCGAACGAAACCATTATGTTCCAAATATAAATTTAACATAATATTTTATCCTTGTAGGATGATGCGTCAACCGAATCAAGCAAAATTGGCTCAGATTGTGTTATGGATTACACAAATGAATTTACAACTTACGAAGTAAGATAATTTTGATTGCAATTGTTGCTGACTTGTTTTAATTGTATACTATACTTGCTAAATTATACTATTTATTGTGTAGATATTCAAGAGTAGAGAAGAATTGTGTAGTTGGTGTCGGGAAGCTGGGAGGAGGAATGGATTAGTTATTGTAATTAAAACATCTGATTCGGGAAGCAATGTTAGGAAACCAAGAATCAAGTTAGGTTGCGAAAGGAGCGGTAAGCACAAATGCACAAGCGGAAAGGAAAAGGAAAAGGGATCAAAGAAGAGGGCTAGTGGTACAAAGAAGTGTGGATGCCCATTTTTATTAAGAGGAAGGAAATTGGACACTGGGGATGATTGGATTTTGGAGGTTATTTGTGGAGTGCACAATCATCCGTCTGCGAAGCATTTCGAGGGACACTCATATGCTGGAAGATTATCTAGGGAGGAGACTTCATTGTTAGTGGATATGTCGAAAACTTTGGTTCGGCCAAAGGATATATTGTCCACATTGAAGCAAAGAGATGCCCACAATGTTACGACAATGAAGACGATCTACAATGCACGCCAGAGGTGTAAGGTTTTAGAGAAAGCAGGGAGATCACAGATGCAACATCTTCTTGGTCAATTAGCCGATGCTAAATATATTGAGTGGCATAGGAGTTGCGGTAGTACTGACGTGGTGCGTGACTTGTTTTGGGCACACCCTGGATGTATAGATTTGTTACGTGCATTTCCTCGTGTATTGATTATGGATTGCACATACAAGACGAATAGATATCGTCTTCCTCTGTTAGAGATTGTGGGGGTGACATCAACTAATCTCACATTTTCTGTTGCTTTTGCATACATGGACTCTGAGCGGGAAAATAACTATACATGGGCATTAGATAGATTGCGCAGTGTCATGGATGCTGATGTTTTGCCTGAGGTGATAATCACAGATAGAGATTTGGCTCTATTGAATGCAATTAAGAGGGTATTTCCTACATCTTCACATATGTTATGTAGATGGCATATTAGTAGGAATGTTCTGGCTCAATGCAAAAGATTATTTGAAACAAAGGAGAAATGGGATATGTTTATAATGAGTTGGAATATACTGGTCCTGTCAGCCACAGAAGATGACTATAATGTTCGTTGGAGTGCACTTCAGAGAGATTTCAGTTCGTATCCAGATGCCTTGCGATATGTATCAGATACCTGGTTGAGCAAATACAGGGAAAGATTTGTCTCAGCATGGACGGACAATTATAGGCACTACGGGAATGTGACAACAAATAGGTATTACAAGAAAAAGATTTCCCTTAGCAATTCATATATTATATTTTTATCTTTGATATATAACTTTGATCTAATTTTCTTACTTTACTAGGGCTGAAAGTGCACATGCAAGGCTTAAAAGACAGCTTGGTTCAAGCCAAGGTACTTTCGAGTCTTCTTGGACAAAAATAAATAGTTTGATTGAGCTACAGCACAGCGACATTAAAGCCTCATTCGAGAAGAGTTTGACGGTCGTGCAACACAACTTTAAGCCTGCTGAATTCAAAGAACTGCGAGGATTCATATCTATATGTGCATTAAATCATATCCTTGCCCAATCGAATCGGGCCAATTCAGCTGAGATTCATGAATCAGCTTGTGGGTGTGCTATTCGACGCACACATGGCTTACCATGTGCTCATGAGATTTTGCGGTATAGGATGAAAGGTCAGCCTATTCCCCTCGACTGCATAGATCCTCATTGGACGAAACTTGATATGCAGCCTGCTAAAAATGTGCAAAGTGTGAAGTTGACCTGTAAACCAGAGTTGAATATAATTGCCGAGAAATTCGAGCAGTTAGATGGGGCATCTCAATTGCAAATGTTAAAGAAATTAAGAGAGATTGCAAGTCCTGATAGTACATCTCTTGAAGAACCTGCGAAAAGGAAGATCGGTATACGTGGGCGGGCTTCATTGGAGGTTGATACTTCTACTCGCCGTGACCCTTCCGCATTTGAGTTGGTTCTATCTGGACAGGATAGTTATTCACCTGGTTCGCAGCAAAATATTTAGGGATCCCAAGGATGCAGATGCGAAGGGGCAGCCAAAGAAGAAGGTACGAAGCTTTTCTTTAATATAGCTTATCGTTATATTTTATATAATTCATATCATTCAATACAATTTGTAGGTTATTCGTCAACGAATCCGGTCACATAAGCCAATGATCTATATTAATCAACTTCCAGACGGGTTGAGGGCATTCATCCAGCACATCAAGGATGTCAAAGCTGATGGCAACTGTGGATTCGAGCAATTGCTGACTTACTTGGCTTCGGAGAGGAAGATTGGCCACGTGTCAGGAGGGATTTATTACATGAGTTGAACTGTCATATAGAGCACTATCGCGCATTGTATGCTGTCGAGGGGAGGGTTGACGAGATCGCTCATGCATTATCATATTTTGAGGATTGTCCGCCATATGACCGGTGGATGACCATGCCAGATATGGGGCATCTTATAGCATCATGCTACAATGTTGTCCTGTACCACCTCTCCTTGCAACAATGTCTGACTTTCTTACCGCTCAGATCGGTGCCTCTTCCTCTTGTATCCCGTAAAGACATTGCAGTGGCCTTCGTTAATAGCAACCATTTTGTTGAGGTATTAAATATATTACTCTTTTAAATTTAAGACATTGCTGTTATTCTTGACGATTTTTTAAACTTGATTACTCTTTGTAGGTTTTCTTGTTGCCGGGTCATCCAGTACCGCCAATAGCAACCAACTGGTTAAAATACCATTTACCTTGTGCTTCCGGATGGGCCAATTCTTATGAATCTAGGATTCAACAGTTCAGAGAAAATATATCGTCCGATGTAATACTTAGCGAGACTGTTGAGTTGTAGAGTGCATTGGTTGTTACAAAGTCAACATTTTGTTTATGTAACATTCAATGCAATTGAAATGAAATGAAAGTTTTGAATATCATTTTTTTTATCTTCTTATGTGTGCAAATTGTTTGTATACACTTCGATCAATGTCAAACATTCCATCCCGTGCCATCCCGTTCCATTCGTGCCATCCCGTGCCGTGCCGGACCAACAATACGCCTGGGATTCCAGATGGGCCAATATACCTGCCGGGCCATCGTGCCCCGTGCCGGCCCGTGCCCGTGCCAAATTTTATTAAAGATTTTGAAATAACTCAATAAATCACTCATTTTAAAATTGGTTGAAAATATAATTTGAGTACCCTCTTGTCTGCGCACCCGACGGCCCGGGACCATATCCTCGGACCCATTCCACACAACCAAATAGCCGCGTGCCGAATTACCTCCGTTCGGTCTGACAGAGCCGAACAGAGGCAAACTGTTCGGCCCTGTGGCCGAACAAATTGCCTCTGTTCGGCCCAGTGTGGCCGAACAGAGGATTTGTTCGGCCACACAGGCCGAACACAGGCCTTTAGAAAACCATGTTCGGTCCTGTGTGGCCGAACAATTCCTCTGTTCGGCCACACTGGGCCGAACAGAGGATTTGTTCGGCCACACAGGGCCGAACAGTGTTGCACTCTGTTCGGCCACACAGGGCCGAACAGTTTGCCTCTGTTCGGCTCTGTCAGACCGAACGGAGGATAATTCGGCACGCGGCTATTTGGTTGTGTGGAATGGGTCCGAGGATATGGTCCCCGGGCCGTCGGGTGCGCAGACAAGAGGGTACTCAAATTATATTTTCAAATTTTAAAATGAGTGATTTATTGAGTTATTTCAAAATCTTTAATAAAATTTGGCACGCCACCGGCACGGGCCGGCACGGGGCTTTGTGGTTGAGTGGAATGTCGAGGAGGATATGGGTCCCGGGCCATCTGGTGCGCAGATCGACACGGGGCAGCAATTGATGGCCCAGGCGTAATATTGGCCCGGCAAGCGTTTCATTGGCACGGCACGCCTTTGATTGGCCTTTGATATTTTTCAATAACAAATGTCATTATATTTTAGATATAATCAATGTGATTTGCGCGATAATTGTGCGGTGTTAATACAAGCGGCCCGGCACGTACCGGCACGGGATGGCACGGATGAAACGGAATGGCAAGGGATGAAATGTTTGTAAATAAGACAAAAAATTTGGAATTGAAACTTTCATTTCATTTCATTTGCTTTGAATGTTACATATAACAAAATATTGACTTTGTAACAAGCAAAAGTAATACAAATCCATCCCAATCAATCCCCAGCCCGTCGTCGTCGACGCCTATACTGCTGTGTGGGTGCCCGACTAGATCCAGGAACATCAGGTCGTGCATGACTGGGTCCAGGCACATCAGGTGTCGCATGACTAGGTCCAGGCACATCAGGCTCAACAGTCGAGATGTGCTGACCCTGCAGAACATCAGCCATATGCGACATAACATCGTACATGTAGTCGGTCCCAAATGATGCAATCTCCACCCGACCCATATTAGAGTGTTGGTACAAATGCTGATGGCATCCTCACAGCGCCGCCGGTAAACGTCAAGATCAACATCAACATCTTCAGTTCGTGCACGATCATATATGCTGGATCGGCTCTCTGGGGGGTGGACAACCAAGTGCGTGATACGAGAATACCAATCCATATATCCTGGAACACAGTCCGATGGTCGGACAACCGGATGGCTCCTACGACGTTGGCTCAGTACGTGATCCTCCCACTCCTCCCATAACTGATCCAAGAAGACATATGCAATACGGTACGATCCTGCTGTCGGTCCTCTACTGGCTCGCGCAGGGGCTAGTGGCGCGCGAGGGATCGTCTGTATCCGACCAAACTGTCGTAGAACCCTTTCAGGATGATAGGGTTCTACGACATCCATACACTTTAGGCATCCACTGAAGAATGCAATGTCTAGGAACGGACGATCAGCTCGCTGATGACGATGGGGATCCCAAATGACCTGCAACATATAAACAATACCCAGCTAGGTCATATATAGCAAATTAAAAAAACTTAAATATACAAGCGACACATCATGGTACATACCTGATCGGCCCTCAAAACGTCCAATGACTCACGAAGAAAACTAAATGGTCCATCGAGGTACGTGATGGAGTGCCAGGATGCCAACGCTGCACGCGGGGCCTCGCATCAGTATAATCAAGGGATGGATGAGGAGTGAGATCTGGAAAATGCTCATAAATCCAAGCCTGGAGCAGCGTCATGTATCCACTGATCTGTCTAACTGATGCCCTAGACGCAATCCCCAGCTGACGGTACAAGAAAGTCAAAGCAGCGGCACCCCAGGAATATGATCTCACTCTATCCAAATCCCTAAATAGAGCAAGATAAGCTATAGGCACCCTCGTTCCACTTTTATCAACAAAGAGTGTGCACCCTATCAAAAATAGCAAATACCCCCGCGCTGCACACTCTATCCTGTGATGACTATCTCTATCAGATACAGTGTGAAAATGACTCTTCAGCCACTCTAACCTAACAGACTGACCACGTACAGATAGAACCTCCTGACGCGCATCTGTATCTGACACACCCAATAGCTCAACAAGGATGTCCTCAGCTTCCCGATCGCTCATCCTCTCACATGACACTGAGGAACCCGTGACAGTAATCCCTAAGATGGCGGCTACATCGTCCAATGTAATAGTCATCTCGCCACAGGGTAGATGGAAGGTGTTCGTCTCGGGCTGCCATCTCTCTACAAAGCCGGAGACAAGAATCTTATCGGTGAACCGATAAGAGGAGTGCACTAGATCTATAAGGCCCGACTGCTCTATGATTGCCCTGAACTTCCTATTTGGTTGCCTTGATTCCCACCACTGCCATTCAGCTACCTTGGCAGCATGGTTCATGCACTTCAGTGGAGCCCGTTCCTGTAATATAAATGCCATTAATAATTTATATCACAGCATCGTAATGATACATTAAAGAAAGTAAAATGCAATAGCAATTAAATAATACCTGTTGCCTCCAGATCGAGGCTGCTATATGTGTCCTGAAACTACTCAGGACAGACTCATCCTCTGGACCTCCTGGACATGGCCCGACAGCTTCACCCTCAACGTCCATAGCGGGCATGTCCTCGTCTACGGCCTCAGCAGGGGGCGATGGTGCAGCAGGAACCTCGGCCTCAGCATGACCGGCACGACGTCTTCTGGCTGACGCCGTGGGTCTAAATCGCGAGGAACCAGCATCCATATCTGAAACTGAGTATCAGCATATACGTCAATCAAAATGCAATTCAAGTAGACAAGTTATATGATGAAACTGAACAAAATATTCAGATTTACATTTATGAATTATAAGACTAAATTGATCAAGAATGAGAAGCCAATAAGTGCAATTGCCAAAATTCAGTAGTTTGTGTGCAAGTGTTAATGTTTAGTGGGTTTAAACTGTTAACGATCTGGGAGCTCCCATGCCTCCCATGCCGGATAACCCGCCGGAGAGGGAGCACCGGGCGGGAATGCCGCCGGCTCTCACAAAAAAAAAAAAAAAAATTAATTGCTTAACGGGGAAGGGAGACGGCGGGCCGCCGGCTCCCTTCCTCGTTCTCATGCCGGGCCGCCGCCGGCATGGGAGCTCCCATGCCGGGACAACCCGCCGGAGAGGGAGCTCCCGGCGGGAATGCCGCCGGCACTCACAAAAAAAAAAAAAAAATTGCTTAACGGGAAGGGAGCCGGCGGCCCGCCGGCTCCCTTCCTCGTTCTCATGCCGGGCCGCCGCCGGCATGGGAGCTCCCATGCCGGACAACCCGCTCCGCCGGTAGCATGGGAGGTAAGTAAAAAAAAAAAAAAAAGACTTACCTCGCCGGAGATCCGCCGGGAAGGAGGTGCTCCGCCGGGAGGGAGGAGCTCCGCCGGAGAGGAAGAGGGTGGAGGGCGGGAGGGGGGGGGCGCGGGGAGGGTGTGGGTGTGCTGAGAAATTTTGAGGGGTGAAAGGGGTGAGGGTAATTTAGGGATTAAAAAAAATGGGTGGGTGTAGTGAGTAACCATGGGTGTAGTTAGCATTTTTTTTTTTTTTTTTTTTTATGCGGGTGCTGAGAGGATTTTTTGGGGTGCCAATAGAGAGCTACCTCCAATTATGCCCTCGCATGACAATTTTGTTACATCTATACCCTTACGCTTCGAAGAAAAGCCGATCCCCTCTCACCCCCGCCTCTGCCTCACCCCAGCCCAATCAAAACCCTAGCCATGGCGATCGCTGCTCTCCGTCGAATACCTCTCCACCTCTCCCGATCCCCTTCCCCCATCTCGGTCCTCTCGAGATCCCTCTCCCGGCCGTGCTCCTCCGCCGCCCCCGGCGCCTCCGCCAAGGTTGCCGACCGGATCGTCAAGCTATTCGCCATCGATCCCGACGGGACGAGGCATGAGATCGTGGGGCTCTCGGGACAGACCCTCCTCCGCGCCCTGATTTACGCTAACCTCATCGACCCGGCCTCCCACCGGCTGGAGGAGATCGACGCCTGCTCCGCCGAGTGTGAGGTCCACATCGCGCAGGAGTGGCTCGAAAAGCTCCCCCCGCCGTCGTACGATGAGAAGTACGTGCTTACGAGGTCCTCCAGGAACCGAATCTTAAACAAGCACGCAAGGCTCGGGTGCCAGGTCGTGCTCGCGCCTGATCTCCAAGGTATGGTCGTTGCCATCCCGAGCCTAAGCCATGGGATACCCCGTAACGGGAGAGAGGGGTTGGTGATCCCTAGGTCCAGGGATCGATTGCGATGGAAAATTGGGTTTTTTTTACTTTTCCTGGATTCAGAATAATGATGAATGCTACTTTTGTTAAAATTTGATCATCTTACTTTCTGCTGTTATTTGAGAACAGCCATACTCTGCTTTCAGTTGGCTGGTTTTTATGGGAACATGGATTTTTTTTTTACCTCCTTCTACTCGTATAATTTGTTTTTGTTTTGCCAGTGGTTAGTTATGGTAGAGATTGCTGAAATGTAAGGGAAATATTTGAAATGAATGTTATTTAGTTGCTAATTTGGATCATCAAATTCTGTGACATGGGATGTCTAAATGTTACCGAACGGATCTGTGGTACATGGTCTTGGTGGGAATTGAGAAACGCTGAAATGAGGGAAGTTTTATTTTATGTTATTTTTTCATTATAAAATCGGACTCGAATCAAGTGCAGTTGATTCTTATGTTCACATTATGTTGCATCTTTGTCGACTAGGTTAGTAGGTTTTCTGAGCACAATATTCAGTTTTTGCTTCCTACTAAGATGTTGATGAAATTTTGATAATATGTAGCTTGTTCTGGGTTCATAGTTTGACTAATTCTGGAACCATGGTTTATTGTATTCTTTTTCTAATAAACTGTTTTTTTGATACTGATTGTGGTTCAATCTGCTATGCATTTTTTCCCTTTTAGTTCCAATCATTGACAAGTTTTTCTGGTATCCTGGCTCCGGAAATTTGATACTGTTTTGATAGTGTACCCCAGCATGCAGTATCTGCTGGACAATTAACTGGAATCTGGGAAGAACTGTATTGGATGTTTAGCTTCTTTTGGTCCATTGCATTGCATTAGCAGAATATTGTTTTAACAAGGGTTTTGAAATAAAATAAAATGATGGGTTTTGAAATAAAATAAAATGATATGCTGCTTCATACTTCATCTAGCTTTCGGCACTTTATTTGGTCCTTTGAGGTCTGAGAGGAGGAGGAATGTTTAATTCTCTGGCTGCATCGACTTTTTATCAGTTTTCTACAGAACTTTCAGGTGGTAGCGAACTTTGATTACTTGATATGAACTTTCATTAGGTTTATAACCAATCAATTCAGTTCTTAGATGAAGCACTTGGGTTGTTCTGTAAGACCCAAAAAAAAAAAAAGACCTGCAAGGTTAGGGGTGAGCAAGGAGTTAGGACATCTTACATGATGGATCTTTTTAGTTTAAGCTAGAAAGGTCTGGAAGTTCTCTAGAATAACAAACATTACATGCTGCAAATTAGGCTGGATGGAAAAAAATTCTTCCTTTTTTGGTATCCAGGCAGCTTGACCTTTCATGTGTACCTTCTGTCTGGTCATTTTTTGGATGAGTCATAAGTGCTTCAAATCTGTATTTCTAGTCCACTGCAAAGTTGCTGATTTGATAATATAAATTAAGACTGATGCAGTGAAATCTGTCATTAAATTCTTGCAAGTTATTTGGATTGATATGTTTCTCATCCACTTTTCTAAATTCTTTCCTGTCTTTTGATTAGGTATAAGATTTTTATTAATACTCAGTGGGGCCTTTCTTTGCATTGATCTTATGGAAAAGCTTAATCTATTATCTCAGCTCAATTATATTGTTAAAGATTAAGATCATCAATTTTTATCAATTATTTTGCTTTTCTAATATTTTACAATGGATACCAATTGTTGATATTCAAGCATATCGTGCTTATATTATCGAGTTTGTCTCAAATGCTACTCATTCCAAAAATCTTAACTAAACTAAATGAAGTTTATGATTAGCATTGAGATAGGACAATTAAATTGATTGTTTGGGATGGGTTGATTATGTGGGATAGAACAATAAATCTGAGGTGACAGTGATCTTACCTTTAGGTGGAAAGGATAGAAAAGAGGACCATAAAGACCTTGTTGGATGTGTGCAATATAAAGGGCAGATTAATGGATGAGCATGAAAAGGTCTAAGTCTAACCTCTGAAAAGTGAATATTCAAAGAGTTCAAAAGTTACAAGATTTGTTATCTGGAAAATACTAAAGATGGCTTTTACTAGTATCTTGAAATTGGAATTGGAAAAGAATAGTGTTAATGTGATTCACGATTGATTTTGGTTTACTTGTAGGAGAATGAGCTTTTAGCGGAAGTGACTTAGATGGAGAACTGCATTACGATCATGTCACTTTTTTTGGCTTGTGAATGGTTATCATCCTATCCTAAAGGCACTCACTCAGCATGATCATTATCACCCTTCCTCATCTTATTAAGGGAAAGAAGAGATAATAAAAAAAGAACATAGGACAGAATTGGAGAAAATACTAGGATTAATGTCGACAGGGGACTTTTGTGTATTGTTTGAGTACAAATATTTGTTTGCCCCCTCTTATTCTCATTTTGTTTTCATTAACCTTTTTTAAGTTCTATGGATGAGCTATCAGGACATTACATGGTGAATAACAAGTTATTAATTTGAGATTGTCATAACCTCATAAACTTAATTTTGTACTTTGTGAATAGGATGGCATATATGACAAATAACCCTTTACACAGTACTCTTTCGTCTGAAAATAACCTTGTAATTAATTTGCATCATCTACTTGCCAAGGCTTTAACCTCTTTAAGCTTGTTTTTAAATGTTTTGAATCACTGAATGGTTTAAAAGGTGAATTAAAACATCACATGGTGAGTTATGGTCTGTCAGTAGTAATATTATTAGGCATATGGGATTGGTCATGTAGCCGACCCTATGTAGTTGGGAAAAGGCTTACATGAGTTGAGTTGAGTATATGAGATTGGTCATCTGGTTTTGAGTAAAAATACAAAAAAATGCATCTTCTTAACTTTATGAACTCTAATAACAAATTTGCTAATTAAAATGAAATTTGAGATTTTATTAATAATAAGTAGCTTAAGAACTACATAGTCATATGAGATATAAATAACACAAATGGAATCTTGTGATCCAAAGGCATATGAATATAAGTCTTTTGTTTCTGAGCTAATCCTGATTGGAAGGATGGGATCTGGATCACTTGGGATGTGAATGGTGAGATTTAGCCACAATGATCTGTTGTATTTTCTTGTTGTTGATGCCATTGTGAATGGCCTAAAGTACTTTTGCAGAGGTGCAGGTGAACAGTTCCGGACTGGAGAACGACAGCCAAGTAATCTGTAATTAAGTAAATGCAGCTACAATCGGTGTGAGATGTAGAAATAATTTGTTATTTATTTATTTATTTTGGGGTAAACTTACAAACTTCATGGATGGAGGAAACGGTAAAGTCTCGCAAGCAGTGGTGTAATTTCCATTTGGCAATGCATTCTGCGGAGACTGTTCGGTTCCCAATGAAATGGGGAAAAGGAGAAAATTGGTTCGAGACTTGCGTTCCAGGATCTTGAAGATGTCGACAAATGAAAGCTGTGTAGTTTTATAAGGCAAAAAGCTGGTTTTCACTCAGTAAATTCGATAATGTCATCAAGTTTCAAAACATTTTACTCGCCAGAATTCCTGACGTAATGAGGCGTTCCATCAGCTTGCTCGACGATTGTTATGGCCGATCAGCTGGCCGGCTGGGTGTCTGAGGGCATGCGAAGTTTTCCGTACCTGATACTAAAATTACGGCCATGCTTTTGGGATGTGAACATTTGGAGGGATTCTAGAGGTTCTCAAGATTTTATCAAATTTTTTAGTTTAGCGTTACCAGCAGCACATCCAAAGGACAGAAAACTATGGGTGCGACGGGAGATGGAGGCTCTCAGATTTTTCATATTTGCTTCTCGTTGCATGGCGTGTACCTTATGTTGCACTAACATTTACGTTTTAAATTTGTCGATGTTACCTAATGGCATTGGAAATAGAAATGCAGCTTGTGTTTGAAACAACCTACTCCCTTCCTATAACACATTATTTTGCTCCCTATTTCATTTGTCAGTGGGTGATTCTTCATAAATTACATCCTAATTGACCGTGCATGGTGCGTGCGCGCGTCTATATGTATTAAATTTCTGCCAACGCATATTCGGATCGTGGAAGAATCATCATAAGCACTGTGGATCTTATTGGAAGGCAGATTCAATGAGGTTACTTGATAGTAATCCAATCTTATAGGGTTGGACATTTCAATTTTAAGAACTGACTTTTGATTTCTTCTTTTTAATGATGGAATTTAGTTTTTAGAAAAATGAAGGATTCATATGAATCAAATCTAAGACTTTACTAAGACCATACGAGTTATCTATCAAATCTACTAAAAGATTAGACAATAAATACTATATATATATATATATATATATATATATATATATATATATATATATATATATAAATAAAATTAAATTTAACTAACTTATCTAAGCTTTTTTTTTTTACTACATGAAGTCGGCTACATGAATCTACTTACTTCACTCTGCTCTATTCAGGACACTCAAATTACAAATAGTTATATTTTTTTAATTATTTTTTTCATGTTAGTTTAGGTCTACCTTTACCTCTATCAGTACATAAATTGTTAAAATTATTCTTTCTAACTGAGTATTTAAAGATCTTCATTGTATATGTCCAAACTACCGTAATCAATTTTCTTTTATTTTATCTTCAATTAGGATTACTCCTATTATTTCTGTATATTTTTATTTTAAATTTTACCATATAACCATCTTAACATATGTATTTTTGTTATACTTAATTTATTCAAATATTGTTTCAGTATTGCCCACACTCTATTCTGTATAGCATAGCTGGCCTAATACTTGTTTTACAAAAAAATAATAATAATTTTAATAGGATGCATCGATCATACAAATTCCCAAATACTCATCTACTTAATTATCGTGCTTTAACTCTATGATTCACATCTTCACATACTTACCTTCTTGCTGAATAATTGATCCTAAATGCTTAATTTTTTTTTTCTTGGTATCTCTTAGCTTGTAATCTTTATTGTTTCTTCATTTGTATTTCTATTCTACTAAAATTATTCATGTATTCAGTTTTAGTTCTACTAATCTTAAAACCTTTAGATTCTAAAGCATCTCTCCCAATCTCTAACTTAGCATTTACTCCAGATTTAGTTTCATCAATCAACACTATATCGTCTAAATAACATACACCATGGGATATCATCTTAAATATGTTTGATTAATTATCCATAACTAATACAAAAAGATATGGACTTAAAGCAAATCTTTGATGTAAACTTTAGTAATTAAAAACTTACTAGTTTCTCCTATTGCTGTTTTAACAATAGTTATTGCTCTATTATACATATCTTTTATCAATCTTTTGGTAACTCTTTTTTTCTTTAAAATCAACTTTATTATTTCTCTAGGTACTCTATCATATGCTTTCTCTAAATTAATAAAGATCATATAAAAGTCTTTTTTCATTTCTTTATACCTCTCCATCAATATTCTTAATAAAATAGCTTCTATAGTTGATCTTCTAGGCATAAATATAAATTGATTATTTGACACCAAAGTTTCAGCTCTTATTCGATTTTTTATTACTCTTTCCATAATTTCATTATATGACTCATCAACTTAATCTCTATAATTTGCATAATTTTGAATATCTTTTTATTTTTATATAGGTATTAATATATTTTTTCTTCAATCATTTGACATTCTTTTAGGTGCTACAATCCTGTTAAATAAATTGGTTAACCATATGACTCCAATTTCTCTAAGCCTTGCCAAACCTTAATATAGATCGCATTTAGTCTTAATGCCTTTACATTTTTCATTTACTCAAAGTATTTTAACCTTAGTCATGCCTTAAGCATGCCTCACATCTCTGGTGTATCCTAGGATATAAGAAGCGCCTAAGCCTTGGCGCCTTACACCTTACACCTTAAGTAGCCATTAACAACACTGACTCTAGCATCATAAATGCTTACGGTCAAAAATAGTATTGGTAATTTTATATCTAAAATTAATGTAGTGAGGTCCAATCAAGTTGGCTTAGCTAGAGTCCTTGGGATCCCAAAAAAAAGAAAAAAAGAGTTACATAAATGGAACCCTTTTATGATTAAAAAAATATCTACTTTCGTCCATCAAAAATGTCTTGATAGTTCCCATGGTCAAACTAATGACACAAAACCATTAAGTGTTAACCAAAATAAATGGAACGAATAAGATTTTAGAACATAGAGAGAACTAAAATACAAAAGAGACTCAATGTTGCATATCAGCAGCAAATCCACCCATCATCCTGGTATCCATATCATTTTCGATATGAAAAAGCCTCCATGAAAAATCTTTCCTTCATCATAATTCCTTGATATCATCGTAGGTCAAATCAAAGATTGAAAATCAAAGATTAGAATGAAGATTGACAATTATAAATTAATGATGAAAAAATGATGAAACCTTCAACTTGGGCAAAATCATGAACTGCATTTGATCATCAGCAATATGACATAATAAATTAACCTTTATAGTTCCTGATGATTAGCTAGCATAGGAAAAGATACCATCATCACCCCACTATCAAAGAATAGAAATTCCTATCAAAAAAAAAAAAAAAATTAAACCACTACAATTCAATTCTTCTGAAGTGCAACATAGCGACAAAAAGAACCGAAAGATAGTCCAAATGCAATAACAAAAAGAAATAGAGTTCACCACATTGCATTAAAGCATGTTTTAAAATATAAAAAGTACCACAACCAAAAGTACCAAGGGACACTAATAAATTTTAAACTACTACTGAGATAAGAAAATCATAAACAAAAATATTTATAATATAATAACTACAATATGAAGCACCTAGGATAGTACCTGATATAAGCACATTTGCAACATACCAAAATTCCGATATAAGCACATTTGCAACATACCAAAATCATCCACTTTCTCCACTAATGTCAAAATTGCAACAATAATCCAAATATTGACAATGAAGTAGGAAGAATAACTATTAATGATAACAATAAAATCAATGATATAAGCTAGTGGTACCTGTTCACTTTAGTCAAGCCACCTAAACAGACTTCCTTGTACGACAACATAAAGAGAAAATAATTTACACCGACAAAATAAAGAATGGCTTAAGCTAATAGATACTTTCAGATGAAATAGCAACTAAAACAAAATGCAATTAGTGAAAGATGTACCAGTAAATGGTTCATCTTATGAGGAACCTCTTTTGAAAAATCACTTCATAACTCCAATTCCACCATCTTGCCTTCACCGATAAAATCAAGGTGTTCTAGCGAAGCAAACAAAGATACTAACCCAAAAAGAAAAATTTCAGTGCCCAAAAAGAAGACCGACGGATTATAAATTAATGCTAAAAATGGCAATTAGGAACATAAAGGTGCACAAAATATAACTATGATATAAATTAAGGACACCCACTAATGCAGGAGAAAATAAGAATGCTAGCTCCATTTTAAAATAGGAGAAAACACCTTAATTAAAATATAATCATAATATCATACTGTATTTCCTCCAAACAATCTTCAATTATCAAATAAAAAGACTATCCTTGAGTAGGATTGTCCCATGATGCATAACCTTTCTGTAGCATCATAAATAACATAAATAAGAATAGAGGCTAAGAATAAGGAGATAAAAAAAACTTAGTATTAACCAATTCTAGAAACAAAGTTGAGGAACCCCCTTTATGATTAAAAAAAATCTACTTTCGTCCACCCAAAATGTCTTGATCGCTTCCATGGTCAAACTAATGACACAAAACCACCAAGTGTTAACCAATATAAATGGAACGAATGAGATTTTAGAACATAGAGAGAACTAAAATGCAAAAAAGACTCAATGCTGCATATCAGCCAAATCCACCCATCATCCTGGTATCCATATCATTTTCGATATGAAAAGCCTCCATGAAAAATCTTTCCTCCATCACAATTCATCCATGCCATCGCAATCAAATCAAAGATTAGAAATCAATACTTAGAATAAAGATTGACGATTATAAATTAATGATGAAAAAATGATGAAATCTTTAACTTGGACAAAATCATGAGCTGCATTTTGTTCATCAGCAATAGGACATAATAAATTAACCTTTATAGTTCCTAATGATTAGCTAGCATAGAAAAAGATACCATCATCACCCCACTATCAATGAATAGAAATCCCTATCAAAAAATTTAAAAAATCAAACCACTAAAATTCAATTCTTTCGAAGTGAGCATAGCAACAAAAAGAACTGAAAGATAGCCCAAATGCAATAACAAGAAGAAATGGAGTTTACCACACATTGTAGTAAAGCATGTTTCAAAATATGATGAGTACCACAACCAAAAGGACCAAGGGACACTAATAAATTTTAAAGTACTACTGAGATAAGAAAATCAAAACAAAAATGTTTATAATATAATAACTACAATATGAAGCATAAAGGATAGTACCTGATATAAGCACATTTGCAACATATCAAAATCCCGATATAAGCACATTTGCAACATACCAAAATCATCCACTTTCTCCACTAATATCAAAATTGCAATAATAATCCAAATATTGACAATGACGTAGAAGAAACAACTATTAATGATAACAATAAAATCAATGATGTAAGCTAGTGGTACCGTTTACTTAGCCAAAGCCACCTAAACAGACTTCCTTATAGGACAGCATAAAGAGGAAATAATTTACACCTACAAAATAAAGAATGACTTAAGTAAGTAGTTACTTTTAGATAAATAGCAACTAAAACAAAATGCATTTAGTAAAAGATGTACCAATAAATTCTTCTTCATCTTATGAGGAATCTCTTTGTGAAAAATCACTTCGTAACTCCAATTCCACCATCTTTCCTTCACCGATAAAATCAAGGTGTTCTAGCGAAGCAAACAAAGATACTAGCCAAAAAAAAAAATTCAGTGCCTAGAAAGAAGACCAATGGATTATAAATTAATGCTGAAAATGGCAATTAGAATATAAAGGTACACAAAATATAACTATGATATAAATTAAGGACCCTCTAATGCAGGAGAAAATAGGAACGCTAGCTCAATTTTAAAATAGAAAAAATACTTAATTAAAATATAATCATAATATCACACTACATTTCCTTCAAACAATCTTCAATTATCAAATAAAGATTACCCTTAAGTAGAATTGTCCCATAATGCGCAAGCCTCTGCAACATCAGAAATAACATAAATAAGAATAAAGTCTAAGAATAAGAGGCTAAAAAAAAACTTAGTATTAACTAATTCTAAAAACAAAGATGAGGAACCCCTTTATGATTAAAAAAAAAATCTACTTTCGTCCACTTAAAATGTCTTGATCGCTTCGATCGTCAAACTAATGACACAAAACCACCAAGTATTAACCAACATAAATGGAACGAATGAGATTTTAGAACATAGAAAGAACTAAAATAAAAGAGAAACTCAATGCTGCATATCAGCAGCACATCCACCCATCATCCCAGTATCCATATCATTTTCGATATGAAAAAGCTTCCATGACAATTCCTCCATGTCATCAGATCAAATCAAAGATTAGAAATCGAAGCTTAGAATGAAGATTGACAATTATAAATTAATGATAAAAAAATGATGAAACCTTCAACTTGGGCAAAATCATGAACTGCATTTTGTTCATCAGCAATAGGACATAATAAATTAACCTTTATAGTTCCTGATGATTAGCTAACATAAAAAAACCTAACTAGAAATCATAAAATGTGGTTATAAAAATAAGCTAAAGAAAATAAGCCAAGGTCCATAATGGTAAAAAATGACTCAACATTAGTATCCATATTATTCCCTAGATCTTTCACATCCTACAAAACTGATTTTACATGAACACCGAATAAGAGATAAAACGAGCTACAAATCTACAAAAGGATAAAAAGAAAGCTTATCAAAGAATAAGCAAATCCAAAAACTATCTAAATTGGCACCGTATACCAAGCCCATTGACTGGTTGAAAAGCAACATCGAAAAACCAATATTAAATAACCTAAGGTACACCGCAAAATATAATATTTTATGAAACAACATCAACAACACTGAAAAAAAGGTGCAATGAATTTAATATCAAGGAACCACCATAATGAGAAATCATCTATCCTCTCCACTTTTCTCATTCAGGCTTGAGACTGGCATAGATAGTGATAAGCTAAATAAACTCCTCTATTCATATGCACGCGCATGCGTATATGACAGGAAAACATCCAAAAGCCTAAAATAACTGCAGCATACCCAAAATAGATCCATGTAGTAATGATAAAACAAATGCATCCATCAAGAAATAATTCAAAGAAAAAAAACTTGCATCAACTTAAATAAACCACATAACATGACTGATCTATGATAAAACAAATCCATCCATCTAAACACACCACAAAGGAAATCAAGCCAAGAAACAAATCAAACAAAAAAAAACTTGCATCAACTTAAATAAGCAAAGCTCCTCTCAAAAGAATACCTAACAAGATTGATCTATGATAAAACAAATGCATCCATTCAGAAAGAGACACACCACAGAAGAAAATTAAGCTAAGAAACAATTCGAACAAAAAAAATTTGCATCAACTTAAATAAGCAAAACTCCTCTCAAAATACTACCTAACAAGACTGATCTACGATAAGACAAATGAAATCTATCTAGACGGGAGTCAGACACATCATAGAAAAAATAAAGTCACATGTTCATAACATCAAGAAATAATTCAAACAAAGAAAACTTGCATCAATTTAAATAGCAAACTCCATTTAGAATACCACCTAACAGGACTGATCTATGATAAAAAAATGCATCCATCTAGATGCCACTTAGACACACCACAGAAAAAAATCAAGCTATATGTTTATAACATTAAGAAACAATTCAAACAAAAAAACTTATCAATTTGAATAGCAAACTCCTCTCAGAAGACCACCTAATAGGACTGGTCTATGATAAAACAAATGCATCCATCGAGACGCGAATCAAACATACTACAGAAGAAAACCAAGACACACCATAGAAGAAAGTCAAGCCACATGTTCATAATATTAAGAAATAATTCAAACAAAAATAACTTTACTTAAATAGCAAACTCCTTTCAGAAGACCACCTAACATGACTGATCTATGATAAAACAAATTCATCTATCTAGACGAAAATCAAACACAACACAGAAGAAAATCAAGCCATATATTCATAACATCAAAAAATAATTCAAAAAAAAAAATACTTGCACCAACTTAAATAAGAAAACTCCTATCAGAAAGCCACCTAATAGGACTGATCTATTATAAAAAAATGTATCCATCCAACACAAATCAGATATATCACAGAAGAAAATCAAGCAACATGTTCATATCATCAAGAAATAATTTAAAAAAAATTGCATCAACTTAAATAAGCAAACTCCTTACAGAAGAATGAATTCTTCAATAACTTTGTAAGGCAATCAATTAATAGATAAACACAAAAACCCTTACCAAAGAGAATCATAACACCATTTACCAAACCTTATCCGATTGTGAAACTGTTGTGCAATTACACAGGAATACATGCAATATAGGTGACCCCATCATGATATGAGCAGATACAGATATTTTAAAAGTTGACAACTAAAAATTAGCTAGGGATTCTAAAAACACAATAACAATAAATAACATACAAAGTAATTAAATTTGTACCACCTCAAAATTTTATAGAAAATAAAATTAAAAAAACACTTATGGAAATGATAGTAAAAAACTCAATAAGTTCCTACAAAAATGTATTATGTATATTATGTATATTCCTATGCAAATTCTATAACAATAGCATAACCAACACAGAAATAATGTCTCTTGAGAAGATACCACAAAAAAAACCCAAACTTATTGCACCACATAATATAAACCCTAAAATCATAAAATGTGGCCATAAAAAGAAGCTAAAGAAAACAAGCCAAGTCCGTAATGGCAAAAAATGACTCAACATTAGTATCAACATTATTCCCTAGATCTTTCACATCCTACAAAACTGATTTTATATGAAAGTTGAATAAGGGCTAAAACGAGCAACAAATCTACAAAAGGGTAAAAAGAAGCTCATCAAAGAATAAGCAAATCTAGAAACGATCTAAATTGGCACCTGCGGTATACCAAGCCCATTGACTGGTTGAAAAGAAACATCAAAAAACCAATATTAAAGAACCTAGGGTATACCGTAAAATATAATATTTTATAAAACAACATCAACAACACTGTGAAAAAAAAGGTGCAATAAATTCAACATCAAATAACCACCATAATGAGAAATCATCCGTTCTCTCCACTTTTCTCATTCGGGCTTGACACTAGCATAGATAGTGATAAGCTAAATAAACTCCTCTATACATATGCACGCGCACACCTATATGACAAGGAAGCATCCAAAAGCCTAAAATAACTGCAGCATACCCAAAATAAATCCATGTAGCAATGATAAAAAATTGTATCCATCCAGACAAGAATCAGACACACTAAAAGAAAATCAACACATGTTTATAACATCAAGAAATAATTCAAAGAAAAAAACTTGCATCAACTTAAAAAAACCACCTAACATGACTAATCTATGATAAAACAAATGCATCCATCTAAACACACCACAGAATGAAATCAAGCCAAGAAACAATTCAAACAAAAAAAAACTTGCATCAACTTAAATAAGCAAAGCTCCTCTCAAAAGATCACCTAACAAGATTGGTCTATGATAAAACAAATGCATCAATTCAGAGAGACACACCATAAAAAAAATTAAGCTAAGAAACAATTCAAACACAAAAAACTTGCAACAACTTAAATAAGCAAAACTCCTCTCAAAAGACCACCTAACAAGACTGATCTATGATAAAAAAATGATATCGATTTAGACGGGAGTCAGGCACACCATAGAAAAAAAATCAAGCCACATGTTCATAACATCAAGAAACAATTCAAACAAAGAAAACATGCATCAACTTAAATAGCAAACTCCTTTTAGAAGACCACCTAACAGGATTGATCTATGATAAAATAAATGCATCCATCTAGATGCAACTTAGAAACCACAAAAGAAAATCAATCCACATTGTTATAACATCAAGAAACAATTCAAACAAAAAAAACTTACATCAATTTAAATAGCAAACTCCTCTCAGGAGACAACCTAACAGGACTAGTCTATGATAAAACAAATGCATCCATATAGACGCGAATCAGACACACTACAAAAAAAATCAAGATACACTACAAAAGATAATCAAGCCATATGTTCATAATATTAAAATATAATTCAAACAAAAAACTTTAACTTAAATAGCAAACTTCTTTCAGAAGACCACCAAACACAACTAAAAATTAGCTATCGATTCTAAAAGCACAATAACGGTAAATGACATACAAAGTAATTAAATTTGTACCACCTCAAGGATTTTATAGAAGATAAAATTAAAAGAAAAAATACATATGAAAAATTAGTAAAAAACTCAATAAGTTCCTACAAAAATGTATCGTGCATAATATATATATTCCCATGCAAATTCTATAACAATAGCATAACCAAACACAAAAATAATATCTCTCGAGAAGATATCAAAAAAAAAAACCTGAACTCAATGCACCACATAATATAAACCATAAATTATAAATATGGTCATAAAAAGAAACATAATATAAACCCTAGAATCAACCATATAACAAGCAGGCGACTCATCACTGAGCATACACTCGCAATTCAAGGTAGCAATTCCATCATAAAAGGAAGGTAATGAAGAACATAATGTTCCATAAACAAAAGTGGATTTTCTCCCTTAAGCATGGGAGATCCTTGGAATACAAGCTCTTTTATAAGAACAGAATAAATAGTATATCACACAGACACTTATTGTGCTAGAAAATGGACTCCACTATGGATGGCAAGTTACACCATCATACAACAAAAAACATATGGTTTGGTGTCATTTTGTCCACACGATTCAAATATCAAATCAAGATAATGATGAAATAAATAAAAGTAAAAAATAAAAGTACACAAAATCTTATATACCAAGGTTGCACAAACATAAACAGAAGGCCAAAACAAACCTCAAAGCTCATTACAAATTTTTCAATCCCAAAACTTTAGGAATCCTCCTAGATCCACTGAGGTTACCAATCCATCATGGGACTATATAAAACAATAAATACAAATAAGAAAGCACAAAAATAAAGAAAAACCAATAGACAATAGAACAATATAAAGAATGACATGTTAGTGAACCTCTTCTCCCTTAGGACATAAAAATATATAAACAATAACCACAAAATAAAGGACAAACTCTACTTTGGAAAACTTGAAAAATGAAGCTCATCAACAAAAACAAATTTATAAACTAACAACATCTACAGTTATACACCAAACTCATCAATAATCTTAATACTAAAGATAAGCCAATTAAGTAGCTAACGGACCATAAATGATAACTAAAAAAAAAGAAAGATGCCAGCTATTAGGCATTCACCAAAAGCCATCTAAAAGTAAGGCAACATAAATAGTAAAACAACTGGGTAAGGGAGAAAAGGTTAGTACAAATCCTTTCAACCATAAAGATAAGCAGCCCCTATCACAAAAAAATATCTCACACAATTCTTCAAAGTGCCTTTAATGATCAAACCAATGTTATGTTAAAACAATGAAAGAATAACAAAGATAAAAGAAATATATTTCCAAATAAAAGACTAAAAGTGCCTACAAAATAACAAGCAGCATAGTGACGAAAAGAATCGAAAGATAGCCCAAACGCAATAAAAAGAAATGAAGTTCACTACACATTGCAGGAAGGCATTATTCAAAATATGACAAGTACTACAACCAAAAGAACCAAAGGACACTGATAAATTTAAACTAGTATAGAAAAAATCATAAACTTAAACGTTTGTAAATAATAATTATAATATGAAGCATCAGGGGACAATATTCGATATAAGCACATCTGCAACATACCAAAATCATCCACTTTCTTCACTTATGTAAAAATTACAGAAACCAATATCATCAACAATCCAAATATTGACAATAAAGTAGGAAGGAACATCTGTCAATGATAACAATAAAATCAATGATGTAAGCTAGTGGTACCCATTCCCTTCAGCCAAAGAGAAAATAATTTATACCTACAAAATAAAGAATGGCTGAAGCTAGTAGATATTTTCAGATGAAATAGCAACTAAAACAAAAGGCATAATGAAAGATGTACCAGTAAATGGTTCATCTTATGAGGAATCTCTTTGTGAAAAATCACTTCGTAACTCCAATTCCACAATCTTGCCTTTACCAAAAAAATTAAGGTGTTCTAGCGAAGCAAATAAAGATACTAGCCCAAAAAGAAAAATTTCAATACCCAGAAAGAAGACCGATGGATTATAAATTAATGCTGAAAATGATAATTAGAAACATAAAGGTACACAAAAAATAACTATGATATAAAATTAAGGACACCCAATAATGTAAGAGAAAATGAAAATGCTAGCTCCATTTTTAAATAAGAGAAAATAGCTTAATTAAAATATAATCATAATATCACACTACATTTTCTCCAAATAATCTTTAATTATCAAATAAAGACTATCATTGAGTAGGATTGTCCTATGATGCACAAGCTCTCTGTAACATCATAAATAACATAAATAAGAATAGAGGCTAAGAATAAGGGGATAAAGAAAAACTTAGTATTAACCAATTCTAGAAACAAAGTTGAGGAACCCCTTTTATGATTAAAAAAAAATCTACCTTCGTCCACCCAAAATGTCAAGATCGCTCCCGTGGTCAAACTGATAACACAAAACAACCAAATGTTAACCAACATAAATGGAATGAATGAGATTTTAGAATATAGAGAGAACTAAAATAGAAAAGAGACTCAATGCTACATATCAGCTGCAAATCCACCCATCATTCTGGTATCCATATCATTTTCGATATGAAAAAGCCTCCATGGAAAATCTTTCCTCCATCATAACTCCTCGATGTCATCGCAAATCAAATCTAAGATTAGAAATCAAAGCTTAGAATGAAGTTGACAATTATAAATTAATGATGAAACCTTCAACTTGGGCAAAATCATGAACTGCATTTTGATCATCAGCAATAGGACATAATAAATTAACCTTTATAGTTCCTGATGATTAGCTAGCATAGGAAAAGATACCATCATCACCCCATTATCAAAGAATAGAAATCCCTATCAAAAAATTTTTAAAAAATCAAACCACTACAATTCATTTCTTCCGAAGTGCAGCATAAAGACAAAAAGAACCGAAAGATAGCACAAACGCAATAATAAGAAGAAATAGAGTTCACCACATATTGCATTAAAGCATGTTTTAAAATATGACAAGTACCACAACCAAAAGGACCAAGGGACACTAATAAATTTTAAACTACTACTGAGATAAAAAAATTAAAAATTAAAATGTTTATAATATAATAACTACAATATGAAGCATCAGAGGATAGTACCCGATATAAGCACATTTGCAACATACCAAAATCATCCACTTTCTCCACTAATGTAAAAATTGCAACAATAATCCAAATATTAACAATGAAGTAGGAAGAAACAACTATTAATGATAACAATAAAATCAATGATGTAAGCTAGTGGTACTCGTTCACTTCAGCCAAAGCCACCTAAATAGACTTCCTTGTACGACAGCATAAAGAAAAAATAATTTACACCTACAAAATAAAGAATGGCTTAAGCTAGTGGATACTTTCAGATGAAATAGCAACTAAAACAAAATGCAATTAGTGAAAGATGTACCAGTAAATGGTTCTTCATCTTATGAGAAACCTCTTTGCGAAAAATCACTTCATAACTCCAATTCCACCATCTTGCCTTCACCGATAAAATCAAGATGTTCTAGCGAAGCAAACAAAGATACTAGCCCAAAAAGAAAAGTTTCAGTGCCTAGAAAGAAGACCAGTGGATTATAAATTAATACTGAAAATGGTAATTAGGAACATAAATGTACAAAAAATATAACTATAATATAAATTAAAGACACCCACTAATCAGGAGAAAATAAGAATGCTAATTGCATTTTAAAATAGAAGAAAATACCTTAATTAAAATATAATCATAATATCGCACTACATTTCCTTCAAACAATCTTCAATTATCAAATAAAGACTATCCTTGAGTAAGATTGTCCCATGATGCACAACCTCTCTGCAACATCATAAATAACATAAATAAGAATAGAGGCTAAGAACAAGAGGATAAAAAAAAGTTATTATTAACCAATTTTAGAAACAAAGTTGAGGAATCCCCTTTATGATTAAAAAATATATCTACTTTCGTCCATCCAAAATGTCTAGATCGCTCCCATGGTCAAACTAATGACACAAAACCACCAAGTGTTAACCAACATAAATGGAATAAATGAGATTTTAAACATAGAGAGAACTAAAATATAAAAGAGACTCAATGCTGCATATCAGCAGCAAATCTACCCATCATCCTGGTATCCATATCATTTTCGATATAAAAAAGCCTCCAAGGAAATCTTTCCTCCATCATAATTCCTCGATGTCATCGCAGATCAAATCTAAGATTAGAATAAAGATTGATAATTATAAATTAATGATGAAAAAATAATGAAACATTCAACTTAGGCAAAATCATGAACTGCATTTTGATCATCAGCAATAGGACATAATAAATTACCCTTTATAGTTCCTGATGATTAGCTAGCATAGGAAAAGATACCATCATCACCCCACTATCAAAGAATAGAAATTCCTATCAAAAAATTAAAAAAAAATCAAACTACTACAATTCAATTCTTCCGAAGTGTAGCTTAGCGACAAAAAGAACTGAAAGATAGCCCACACATTGCATTAACGCATGTTTTAAAATATAAAAAGTACCACAACCAAAAGGATCAAGGGACACTAATAAATTTTAAACTACTACTGAGATAAGAAAATCATAAACATAAATGTTTACACTATAATAACTATAATATGAAGCACAAGAGGATAGTACCCGATATAAGCATATTGCATCGTACCAAAATTCCGATATAAGCACATTTGCAACATACCAAAATCATCAACTTTCTCCACTAATGTCAAAATTGTAACAATAATCCAAATATTGACAATGAAGTAGGAAGAAATAACTATTAATGATAAAATAAAATCAATGATGTAAGCTAGTGGTACCCGTTCACTTCAGCCAAAGCCACCTAAACAGACTTCCTTTATCATGCTGAGGTTGGGTTTGCAAGGTTGAGCTTTCTCTTCGGAGTTTGGCTCAGCTCCCATGACGAGTTTGATGAGGAGGCTGCTGAGGAGCAAGTCATCTTTGATGACGAGATTATGGATGTTATATGCGAAGCACAGAGCGGGGGTAGAGGTTATATGGAAAGCGCACGCCGATGCTTTCTGTTTGGCTCTATCCGCTCACCGTGGGGCCACGGATACCATTGGAGATTTCATTTTTGATGGGCCACGGCTTCCACTTGCTTTTTGTCAACCATGGTAACCTTCATTGTCAGGCCTCTTCTTCCTGAGAATTTTATCTTCCATGGTGTCATTTGGCCATGTCCCTACATCTTGAGAAACTTTACACTTTTGGAGGTAAGTTCCTTCAGGTGGCTTCTTTTCTCTACATGATTGCCCAGAGATTCAGGGATCGCAGCTCGACAGAATTGCCTTTTCGACCTTTTGGAGTCATGGACGAAAATTACAGCATTGCGTGTTGAGCTCGTCCATCTTGAGCATTTGCTTTTACTTTATGTATTTCATGTGCTGCAACGCACTTGTAATGCCTTGAAAGGCTGTAAAGAAACTTTCGCAATAAAAGAACTTTTTCTCTTTGCCCATGTAGCTGTTTCATGGTGTTGGTTCTATTTTGTGAAGTGCAAGTTTTTCCCATTGTATTGTTTTTGCATTTCTTCCGACTTGTGAATTTATTAATGTATACATTAGATCGGAGGATGCGGAGTGGAGATTCAGTCCTGCCAAGATGTGCGAATAGCCATTAGGATATCCCTTTGCCAAGGGGAACGACCGCACCCAATATTTACAAGTCTGAGGCATTTTAGAGATTTAGTTCTTCGTCGTATGGTTTGGTTTGAACCCGCCAACACGTATCAGATTACGTTGGCTTTTAAAGGTAGAGCATACTATTTCCCTTAGGCTGGGGCAGGACTGGGCATCCTTGCTAGCCTCTGATGGAGTTCGAGCATGCTGAGTACCTCCGAAAGTTTTGACTGAGTTCGTCAGCATAGCTTGGTCATGCCGAGGCTGGAAAAAAGATTATGTTTTACTTAGCATAACCGAGGTATGGTGAAATCACTCAGCCTTCGAATCAGCCGAGGGTACTCGGACATACCAAGCCTTTTTTGACCTTTAGCTCAGCCCTCAGCCATACTAAGGGTGCTTGGCCATATCGAGTCTTTGTTGATATTTAGCTCGATCCTCATCCATACTGAGGATGCTCGGCCATACCGAGTCTTTGTTGATATTTAGCTCGGCCCTCAGCCATACTGAGAGTGCTTGGCCATACCGAGTCTTTGTTGATAATTAGCTTGGCCCTCAGCCATACTGAGGGTGCTCTGCCATACAGAGTCTTTATTGATATTTAGCTCGGTCCTCAGCCATACTGAGGGTGCTCGGCCATACCGAGTCTTTGTTGATATTTAGCTCGGCCCTCAGCTATACTGAGGGTGCTCGGCCATACTTAGTCTTTATTGAGGGACCTGTAGGCCAGCAGTCGGATGAAACATGTCTCTTATCAAAGATTTTTGGGAGAGATTGTTTGGAACATGAACGATGTGAAATCTTGTTATCATAAATAGAGTGGGTTTGGTGAGAGCATACTTTATTGATGATATTTTTAGAGGTTGTCTGTGTTCCAGGTTCGAAGAATGGGTTTTTCGTCTAGATTCTGGAGCTTGTAAGTATTGTGTTTGATGACCTTCGTAGCTTGATAAAGACCTTCCTAACTTGGAGACAGCTTCCCCTACTCCAATGGTTTGGAAATGGACGCCCTTTGCTGATAGGTTGTAATTCGGATCTAAGCCTTCTCTCCAACTTCTTCTACTAAGTCGAGGTTGGTTTGGATCTGCTCGTCGCTATCATATTCACATTGCCAATGACCGAAGGATTCGATGGAGGGGGCTGACGAGGTTTAGGCTGGTGGCCTTCTCCATTGTTCAGCTCGGGGGCTCTCCTGAATCGATCTAGCCTACCCCATCAGATGAGCTGATCAATCTCATTTCGAAGCTACCAGCACTCCTTGGTGTCGTGCCCGTGGTCTCGATGGAATCGACAATATTTGGTCATTTCCCTCTGGGCCCTGCTCCCCCAATGTGGTGGCGGTCGAGGAAGCTGACGCTCAATCTCCATTAGGATTTGTGCCCTAGGTGCGGTGAGTGGGGTGTACTAGTAACCTCCGAGTTGGGCTCCGGGTCCGATCTCTAGGTGGCGGTGGAGGAACTCTTTGACGGTGAGGCGGGCTTGCATGGCGAAAGAATAGGTGCTTTTTCAAACCTTTCACCTCCTTCTTCTTCAATTGCTCGACTTAGGCCGATCTCTGCGACTCCTCAACCCTGGCATACTTGTCCGCCAAGGCCATCATATCAGAGAGGCTTTTTGGATAATTAACTTTCAGAGCTAAGTAGAAGTCGCTTTCCTTTGACACTCCCCCCGCCAAAGCAACATGGCCACCTCATGGTTAAGGTGGTCAACCTCCAACATGGTTGTGTTGAAGCGGCCAAGGTAATTCTTCAGGGATTCCCCCTCCCGCTGCTTGACCTTGGAGAGGAAATCAGATCTTTGTTGATGGCGATAGCTACTGACGAACTGGCTGATGAATAAGCAGCTCAGCTTGTCGAAAGAATCAATGGAAGCCGGCTTCAGGCCGTTGAACCAGGTTTTAGTGGACCCTCTAAGGGTAGAGGGAAAGGCTCGTACAGGATCGCGTCTGATACTCCATAGAATATCATGATGGATCAGAAGCTTCTTAAATGGTCATCGGGATCAGCGGATCCGTGGTATGGCTCAATGGCAGAAAGCTTGACATGAGGAGGGATCACCTCCCGCATGATCTCCTCAGAAAAAGGGATGCCCTTCTCTGCCTTTGGCTGGGACGGAGGGGCTTGCCTAGCGGCGTCCAGCTCCTAACGCCATTCCCGACGCATCTCTTGCATTTGCCACCTGATCCCTTCATCCATAGTAGCAGGAGGAATCGGTCGAGGGAAGGACAGTAGTGGCGTCGAATCTTGAGAAGACACCGGAGAGAAAGAACAAGCTTGCCGAGATCTAGGCGGGCTCTTCCCCCTAGCCCATCATGGTGCCGATTTATCTCCCATGGGCCGATGAGATGACCCATGGCCTCAGGCGGGTTGGAAGAAGAGATCACCGACGGAGCAGGGGCGATGACCCCCTCAGGGAGTTGTGAAGCAAGGACAATTGAACGAGGAGCTCCATTGGGCCCTTGGATCAGCTGGGTCAGAAGTTGGACCTGCTGAATCAGCGTAGCAAACTGGTCCTGGGTCATTGTGGTCGCCAGCGGCGAAGGAGTCTCGGCTGGTGGCGGTAGCGGAGGTGCTACATCGTTTATAGGATCAGGCCTCTGAGAGGCGGTCTAATCCTGAGCATCAGAAGTGGTTCTTTTCTAATTGGCCATTAGAGGATTCTTCTCCTAATCTCGAACCTTGTCTTCTGGATTACAAGTTTATGGGACTTGAGGCCCTTCCTCTAGCACCATTCTGTTGTCGCAGAAATCTGCTCTCCAACTCGGGTGCGGTCCGATCCTGGATCTAGATGCCGATCTCTCGTCCGTGTGGAACCTGCAAGATAGTCCTCATACAGAGAGTGTCGGGGGTGGCCCTCTGCGGTAGACCCTCTGATGCTGAAGTCAATGAAGATTCACAACAAGCAGATATGAGGAGAAGGCTCTCGCAGAAGAGTCCCTCAAGAAATGGCCTCTCGAGAGCTCTGAGCTTCTATGGGGTTTTTCAGTAAGAGTGTGAGTGTAAGCGTAAGTGTGAGCATACCTGAAAAGCTTTAGGACAGGGGTATTTATAGGTTACAGATGTGATAACAGGCGATCACCTGATTCCTTGGATGCGTCACAGGGGGTCCGAAACTGTCAAGATTCGAATCAGATTCGAATCAAGTTTGTTATGAGGCCGATAGTATTAGTATCTGGTTAGTTAGAGAATCAACGGCTAGAGAAACTGGTTGATGCTTTGACATTCGGTGATTTTATAGGCTTTAGGCCACTTCTAATATTATTGCCTAATTTCTCGCTCAAAATAGTTTGGGGCCTACGCGGCTGGAATCTTGTCAAACTATCATAAATTTGAATTCTCCTGCGCTTGGTTCCACAGAGGTTCGGGAATACTTCGGTTCTATCGAGGAATAAGAGGATAACTCGGCTCTGCCGAAGCATATGAATACCTTGGTCCGACGAGAATATGAGGATGCCTCGGCTCTGTCGAGGCATACGAATACCTCGGTCCAGCCGAGGTAAGAGGATAGCTTTGGCCCACCGAGGTGTGAGAATGGTTCGGAATAATTCAATCTGAGGATAGTTTAGTTCGAGGATGATTTGGTCTTGCCGAGGTATATCAGCTCTGTTATTCTCTAAATGTGACAGCTGGTTGACTGAAAATTAAAAGTGGTCTCGATCTTTTTATCGTATGCATGAATATTAACGCGATGATAATTTTATCCCTCATCAAAGTGCAATGCTTAGATGATGATTTTCTTAATTGCGTATGTATAAAAGTTTTAGAGGAGTAGGAAACCATTGCAAGCAATGCTTTTTTTTTGCCATTGGTTCGATGAGTCCCATAAGTCATCTTTTCTCTTTCCTCATCCCCAAAGTCATACGTTATCAGAGTCATACTCAGTTCCATCTCTCTCTCTCTCTCTCTCTCTCAAGTGCTATGTAAAATTCTCGAATGCTGACTGCTCTGAGTCCCCACCAGTCTTCCTGTCCCGTTTAAAACGTATGCGGTCCATTTCGTTTCCAGAAGTCGGTTTTTTTGTTTCCTTTTTGTCCCCTGTTTGAAGGCTTCCAGAAGTCACGCTCACTTTTCATTTTATTAAGCTTCCAGGTTCTGTACATATTTCTGTGTTTTTTGTTGGAAATTGACTTTCCTTTATTGGCTTTTGTTTGTATTGCAGAATTTGATTGGAAGTGCAGGGAAGATAAGCTATCCAACTGTGTAAGCTGTTATGTTATTGGCCTGTATTAAAAGGTTGGATTTTTATAAAGATAACTTTGTGTTCGCTATGGAACTGTGTTAACTGTTTTATTGTTGATTTATATGAGAAGCTTCAATTTTGTAAAGATAATTTTGTGTTGTCATCGTTTCTTCGAGTTTGGTCAATTATAATATTCATCAAAATGTTTAATAAACCTTTTTTTCTCTAATCTAATTCAGGAAAATGCAATCCTCTATGAGCTGTAACTATTATACGGTTTTCTCTTTTTTTTTTTTTTTGAATTGCCAATGAAAATAGAGTATTATGATGAAAACGATTCAATTCTAAGAATGATTTATTGCACCATTAACTGTATTCTAATGAGTCAATAATATTTGTAACAATGAAAAGCGGAGTTCATATCTGAATACCGTCTAGCCCATAGCTGGGTTTAATTAATTTATCTCATTGCAAGTCTCTTTAATTATTCAAGTTCAGCCAATTCAGTTTGTTACCTAGTATAATTTTATCACAAGACTAAGGTAGTGTTTGATAGAAAAAATATTATTCATAGATAAGTGTACGGAATGAGTTTGTCCTCTGGCTATCCCTAGGGATATCCTTGGCTATCCCATTGAACATATCAAATGCAAGAACGTAAATCATAGGATAACTTTTTTTTACTTTTATTTGAAGGGATAACCAGCTATTCCTGCATTCTCTAGGGAATAAATTGAGGGATATCCTATGGTTAACCATGGATTATCCCATTGGTTAACTTTATTCCCAGCTATCCCTTAGGTAGTGTTTGAAATAGGGGATAAGAGGGGATATCCCTCTGGATATCCCCTCTTTCCCAAAAGCCATAACTATAAGGGATAGCAGGGAATAAAGTTAACCAAAGGGATAATCCATGGTTAACCATGGTTAACCATGGGATATCCCCTCAATTTATTCCCTAGAGAATGCAGGAATAGCTGGTTATCCCTCCAAATAAGAGTAAAAAAAGGTTATCCCATGGATTTACCTTTTTGCATTTGATATGATCAATGGGATAGCTAAGGGATATCCCTAGGGATAGCCAGGGGATAAATTCTATCCCGTACACTTATCCATGGATAACTTTTTCTATCAAACACTACCTTATAGTTATGGCTTTTGAAAATAAGAGGGGATATTCCCTCTTATCCCCTATTTCAAACACTACATAAGTATTTTTTGATTGATGAAGAGGGCTCCAAAAGAATGCAAAGACTATACCATGAGGAATTGAATTGAGTTGTCAAAGAGTTGCATTGTGATGGCCATGCTGGATTGGCGCAAGAAGCAATGAAGCAAAAACTATTAAGCTGTAAATTAACAAACAGAGGGAGAGGGATGCCATTGCCAATTGATGATGCTCCATGCCATGATGAGTTCGTGTCAGTCACAACGACAAAAGGGGGAGAGCTCCCGTGACATTTCCCTCGTAATCCCATAATTAGTGGCAGCTCATCAACCATGGGAGAGAACGAAGAAAGTAATTCAGCGGGCCATAACTCGTACCCATATAATGAAACCAATGTTTTGAAAGTCGGAACAAACAACAAACCAACTTAACATTTAAATCAGTTGAAACGAACATCGAACCAACTTAACATTTAAATTATTGATCAACAGGTTGGTTTGATCGAACCAAATATTATAATAATTTTTAATTTAATAATATAAAAATAATAAAATATAAATATTAATTAAATAAATAAAAATTTAAAAATCAAATCGAAACGATTCAAAATTGATAGATTTAATAATTTTTTTTAATTTTTATTGAATCATATAAAAGTTAACTTTTATAATAAAATTGAATCAAACTAATAATTAATTTTTAATTAAATCAATTCAACCAATCAATCCAACCCGGTTTTTAAAACACTAATTGAAACCTCCTCGCACGTTCTCGTTGTTCCCACCGCTCTCCTTCCTCTATTTCATTCGCAAATGTGATCCATTCTGTCTTAATTTTTAAAATATATAGTGACGAGACAAATCAACGCTAAGATTCCTATGTTTATGATCTCCAATTGCTATTAAGAAGCCGTTTTTGGCTCACGAAAAAACCCCAAACAAGTACTAAGTAAAAGATTCATTCAAGCAAAAATCATTCCTTTCATTCAGCTCATAACTTTATTTGGTTAACAGGTAATCTATCTCAAATTGCAAAAAATGAAGAATTATTCGTTTATTTCAAATCATCAAATCAAAAAGCATTTGCAGATCTTCTGGTTCCTTCAGCCTCCAACCAAATACAATCACATAGTATTTATTTCGTAAAAGCCTGAAAAAGTTGAATATGGAGAAATATAGAAAATACCTTATTAAAACCTTCATCATCCATACTTTCCCTATTCATAAATCAACCTCTCGGTAGCTTCAAGCACGGAGAAATAAGCGTTTCAAGTGACTTACACCATATATTTGTCTCAGATGAATAAATATAGCATGCACATCCGTTCGATCAGACGTCAGCCATGCTAACCGACCGTATGTATCTAGATGCTCACCAAAAGTTAACAAATAATCCAGCTATAACTTCCGTCTCTAATGGTTAGTCTACAAGATGGGGGCTGCTACTTTTGAATGGGAGAACACAGGAATAAGTGACATACTTCACACTATCCAGAAGCACAACAACAAAGATCCGAGAAAGAGACTTTGCTGAGACCCTGGCATCGTCATCCCCATCACCAGCCTCCCTAGGATCAACCAGCACAGAGACCACCATCGATGTAACGGATTTGTTAACATCCGAGTTGCTGCTTCCAGAAGGCTCCCCCAAATGTTCGGTATCATTAAGAGTAGCTCCTTTGAGTGGTATTGGCTCAGGACGCATTATCCTCCTATTCTTCATCCTTCTTGGATGAGCAGATGGAGGGAGCTTCTTGGTGGTATTGGCAACCGAAGCATTAACAATCTTTGTGGCAGGAATGATACCGCCTGTAGTGGAGGCTGGTGAGACATCAAACTGGAATACTTCAGTGCACATGCCAGAACTTAATATTGGACCTGCCAAAAGAAACAATCACAGCTCAGCAATTATGAACCCTGGCAAGGAACTGCAATGTGATAAACATGAGCTACACTAAGACTAGTAAAAAAATTCAACAGAAGGGTGGTCTCCCCATGAGGCAATCAAGATTTTCAAGCTCATGATGAGAAGCAATGAAGTCTACAAAATTAACTATATTTTTCGAAAAATACAAGCCTGCACATGCATGCACACACGTTCAGATGTATACTTGGTATTCATGTATGAATGTGTGCTCGAAGCAAACAAAGGGAATGGGAATGTGGTTGTGGATATCCACATGCATGCGCAAGCTTGCATATCTATGCCTATACATATGCATGTACATGACTATCTGTGTATGCATGCATGCATTTGCCTGTGTGCAATAATGTTTAATACCTCCAAGTAAAAGAGCCAATGGTAACGCTAAATACCAAGACAGATGATGCTTGGTTATGGTCATGCTGCCTCAACTAAACCGCAGGGACTGATTTACAACTGCGCTACCCCAATTTCATAATTTAAGACTCACACTCTGTACACTTTCAGAGAGATAACCATGATAAGTTGAAAAATATGAAAACCAAATGCCCAAGTTCGGGATTATTTGTTGGATCTTCTCGAAAGATGAAGAATTTTAATATACTACATTCACACTTGATGAATATGGCAAAGATTTGGATTACATGAATAGATTGTCTACAAGCATATAATATATAAGTCTTCAGTACAATCTATCAGCCGATTTTGTGACTCTTTTATGCACCAAACATGTTCTCAGGTAGCAAATAGTCCCACAGGTTATATCATTAAGTGATATCAGGATATGCATATCAACAGCACAACTACATAATTGAATTCTAATAGTCATATCCTGAAGGAATTGGAGAGCATGATCATTAATTCATAGCTTATGAATTAGTAACAAAACTTTACCTAATTATTTATATGAGCCTGCACATTTTTCCCAAGAATTGAAAAATAAAATCAACAATTTTACTATAAACAATTTTAATCCATGTAGTACCATCAACTCTTAGAATTTAATATTATTCCATAATCATTTATTTATTCTTAAAAACTTTTTTTAATATTTTATTGGTTAAAATTATCAACTAGTTAAAGGCATTGTCCAAATCGGATTGCATTCCAATTCTTAGAAATATGCTGGTGCAGCTGGTCAACACCAACACCCAAACTCAGACCACACGAGCTTTAAAAAAAGAACTCATCATATTTTAAATTGCATGCTCACATCAAATACATATTAAATACTGATAATTTATCTATCTATTTATCTACCTATCTATCTACCGCTCTATAAATCTTGACCATTAAATGATGGATTGCTAATTTAGAACGTGTGATGCCAACTTTATTGCATAATATCTAGATTGTGGTCTATGGATTTGAATGACGGCCAAATAGAGTTTATTAAAGTTGATGTACAAAGTATAGACTATGTTATGATAAATCATTCTGCTTTTTAGACAACTATTAACATATATAAATATATATTTTATCTGTTTTAGTGTCCAAGGCATGTTACATTCTAGTTTGTCAAGATTTGTTATATCAATGTATATCTATCATGCAGTACTTGTATCACATATCCATATTTACTGGCTGATCAAAGAGCATTTACAACAATTCCTAGCAAGGATAAACGAACCCCAAAATGAGGATGTGGCAGACTTGTAGGTACCACATAAGCATTTCTTCCCTCAACTCCAATAGAAAAATCAAAATAAATAGTAGAATTCAGTTTAGAAGCATATGGGGCTATACCACCTACACAATTTAAGATTTAGCAGCCTCCTTCAAGGATGGCTACACTTAATATTTGATATTTGGCTTCTCTTTTACAAAGCTCACATCTTTCACATTTAGAATATTTCAGCTCTGCTTCATAAATAAATTTACTCATTGTGAAATCTCATTTCAGGATATTATAAATGAAATGATCATTGTCACACATGCATCCACCCAAAGGCTCAAAACCAGGAGCACGAATGGTTAACCAAGGGCAATGCTATGTATACATGATCCAATGATTGCCCCACTTCATCACAAATCATTATGAAAGTCAAGCATAAAAAATATTTACCACTGAAGGCAGTGTAATCAAAAATAAAACTGAGATTCTCAAGAGGTAATCCATCCCATATAAGATGCAGACATTAGTTACAGTCAAGGGAAACTTACATAAAGAATTACAGCATTGAGTTCTCAAAAGAATAACAAAAGAATATAAGACACCTACAATTTGGAAGCACATCTCCTTATCACTTATCATCTATAAGGATTCACCAACTTAGCTTCTAAATTTGTAGATAGCCTTTCAACTGTGGAAGGTATTTCACAATAATCATCTTCGTATAACTTGCATCATTGAAAAAAACCGATCCAATTACAGTTTCAATTATTTAAGTGATATATAAAATCAATACCTCCATCACTATATACAATCATCCTACTGGATGATGATCTCTTATCTATGATGCCCCACATGACAAAATCCTCATTCTCGATTTGTGTAATACCATAATTTCAGCATTCCCTTCTGAAGAGCTCATTTCTAGGGTCTTGAATATGTATATGCACATACACACTCCATCTTACTCTTCCCTGTGAATCAAATCCCATGTGGAAGAAAAGAAAAAATAAATAATATATGGGCAAAAAAGAGCATTATCATCCTAAACTAACAAAAGAACACTTCTTTTGGACTCAATTTGCATCTTGATATGAGATAAAAGCAATCCTCTATTCCTTGGTGTCTTGTTACACACAGCCCACGTTCCCTACTTGATCACCATCACTTCTGCTTTATTACATAGATAAACTCTAATGAACCATAATATCCTATCTTGGTTTCTCATACCCTCCATAAATCACTCTGCTCCCAATACCGAAAACTTGTAAGATTCTATTATTGTACCATCAGTTATCCTTACTGTAATCGAATATGAATCAAATAAGTAATTTAGGGCTACATAGTTTGCATCACTGAATCTGAAAACAAACAACCTTGTCAACAGAAGGCCAACAAAGTAGTATTCAGCATCACATGTCAAGATTGCCAACATTTTATTTAAATACATCGCTTCCTCATTCCTGCACGAAAAACTGCCCTTGTTTTTAGTCTTCTTGATGCAAGTACAGGGAAATGCCTGTCACCAAGTACTATACGAGACTCTAAGTGACCAACATGCATAGCTTATTGCAATTTCTCTAGATCATACATGCATAGCAAGTTAATAGAATAAGTCTGGCTAAAATATAGCAAGAATTACGAAGAATGCAAACACAACCTAACCGTCTATTTCCTCAAAACATATCTTCTAATGTGTCCCCACTAAAAATTAATCTTTCCCCTGCAAAGACCAACTAAATAGCTTCTAGAGCATCAAGATCATACAGAAACAGATATCATTAGGAGTCAAATCAACAAAACAATATGCTAATTGGATAAGCATCACACATTTTACAGATGCAACAATGCTGGACAAGCATATGCACAAACAAGCAGCACCATGCTCACCTGCCATTCCTTCATGGAACCATTGTTTCAAAGGCCCATCAACTGGTATTGACTTTGAATTGTCCCCATGTACATCTTCAGAATCAGAAGCAAGCGCTCTCTGATGATCAGCTGGGCTCCTATATGAGTTAGAATGTCGATCCGCCTCCCTTCCACTTTTAGAGAGGGAGAACACCGAAGCAAGTTTGTTAGGGATAGCCAGACTTGTTTCTTTACCTTCTTTACCTGATGTTCGTGTCACCTGGTCCCTAGATTTTTTTGTGTCATGGCCTCCTCACTAGCAAGAACAGAATGAATTATCAAATTTCCATTAATCTTCACATGCTTCCCGTTTCTTGGAACATACAGCAATGCAGGAAGAGTCTCACTCGAGTTCTGTTTCACCTTGAACACTGACCCATCAACTCCAGTCTCGCATTTCCTACCAGTGAGCCTCTCAACACCTCCTTTGCTAAAATCCGCCCTTCCATTACATAATCCTATTTCATCAGTACCATTCAGACTTCTACCACGACCACTGACACTCAAAATCTTACCTTTAGACTGGCCAAAAATTCCACCTTTGGTGACACCTAATTTACCATATACTCCATCTCTACCTCCTCCATATCTAAGATTTACTCCTGGAATTACACTTCCGAAAAATAGCATAACCAGCAATAGCCCCAAAAGGCTCACGCTCGCAACCTTCTTGGTCTTGCCCTCGTTCTTCTTGCTCTCAGACTTCTTGGCTCTTGGAGCTGGCGTGGGCTGCTGGGGCTTCAATTTAGGTATAGGAACCAAGGGAACCTGAGGACCCTGGGCCCTCAGGGCATATCCCGGGATCCATGGGAAGTGCATGGGCACCATCGCCGGCGAAGGGAAACCAGCTGGCGGAGGGCAATTCGCGCCGCTTCCACCCAATTGCTGCCGTAAGCTCGCATTCTCCGCCATGATGAAAGAGATCTTGGTGTTCAATTCATTGATCGTGGAGTGCATGGACTTCACCTTCTCCTCCAGCTCCTCAACGTAATGCTTCTTCCGCTGCCTCGAAAGCTGGGCGCTCTCCCGGTTCCTTATCAGCCTCGCCTTCCTCTTATCCTCCTCCTCGCTTCCTGCATTAAAAAAACTCGTGGAATTCCCCTCCTCCGACCGCCGATACTTGCTACTCCTAGGGTCAGGGTTAGAATTAGGGCTAGCGCATCCATCCTCTCCGTCCTTCTTCCTCTTGAGGCTCCACCCGCTCTTCTCTTCCTCCAGCTTCACCTCCTGGCTGGAGACGCCAGAGGATTTGCCGGAATCGGGGGAGCAGGTGGCGGAGTGGCCGGAGTCGGGGGAGGAGGGGCCATTATTCCGGGAAAGATCGGAACTTTGATGGGGCTCGGAGGAGCAAACGCCCGATCCGTCGTTGGAATTGGGCGGCGGGGATCCATCGCCTGAGGGAGGGAACGGCTGGTCCTCCGGCGACCGGAGCAAATCCTCGATGGGGAAATCTGCGTTGATTTCGAAGTCATCGAAGAGGAAATCGGTGGGGAAGTCGTCGGGCAAGGGAAGATCGTCGAGAGAGAACACGGGATCGAATGACGGAGGATCGGAGGCCTGGATCAAGGGATTGGGAGGAAGGAAGGAAGGCTCTGCCATGGCTTAGGGCTTCAGCCAAAGATGAGGGAAGACTTGGTGGGGGGTTTTCTTTTTTATGAAGACTCGGTAGAAGAAGTTGCAAACGAAAAGGAGACCCTTTCCGTCGACGAGCGTCCGACGCACGCTTCAGGAAACTACGCGTGCTTCAGGAGAAAAAAAAAAAAGATTAAAAAAAAAAATCCCAGCCTTGAGGATTACTCCGGACAATAATAATAATTAATAACTATGTATGCTTAAAATAGCAAAAATGGCATTTATAATATGATTTAAAAGGATCAAATTTTAAATTAAAAGGTCAAAGTAATTGATTATAAAACATACTTTCTTATTATAAAATATAGAATAATAAAAGTAATTAAATAAAAGGTAAGTAATAAATATAAGTAACCAAAAATTATAAAAAATAAAATAAGAGGCATGCCTGATTATATTTTATTTATGGGGTATGAATCTTCATAGAAAGAGGTGGGCATGAGCTAAATTGAATTGGACTGATTTAAGATTGAACCAAAAAGCAAAAAGGATAGTCCAAAGCATATATTTGATGGTAGTATCTAAAGGATCGAGCCCAACCTATAGGTACATAGATCATAAATGTAGAAATATAATATATATACACATACTATTGAGAAGAAAAACTTGTTCGGTTGGTTGAAGCCTTACTTTTAAACTCCCACATTACTTATTTGATTCCCATTTCCTGCACTTTAAAAATATCTTTTAGTTCAAATAAAAATATATAAAGGATCTATTTATATATATAAGTATATCTAATATTTTTAAAAAATATAAATAAAATTTTGGGTTAGGCATAGCCAAGTAGGGTTAGCATTTTTTGCGCTTGGATTTGGCCTAAAATTTGAATGGATCTAAAATTTCTAGCCCAATTTACCCCTATAGGCTTAAAACTATGGACCAAGCTCCTTAATTTTCGAGGCCAAGCATGGAGCCCCACCCATACCCACTCTTAGGCATAGATGTTTTAATTTTCAATGAGCTGAGACTAAATAGAGATAAGATACCATTTTGGGAGAGAAGGAGATGAAAAAGGTAGAATAGCAACAACAACTAAACTTTAAATTTCAAAAATGTTAGGATCAACACCTTAAATTCTTTTCCTTTATTCCACTCGATAATTACAATTTGTAGGGATACCAAATTTTTTATTTCTTTTTATATAATTTTTTTATCTATCTTTACCTATCTTTCATTATATATATCCAATCACTCCTATTGATATATTTTATAACTTATATTATAGATATTCAAATCATTTAAGTTATCTTTCTTCCAATTTATCTTTAATGAGCATCATTTTCACATTTTTATGTTATATTTTTATTTATTATTATATCCCTTCTATATTTTTGAATATTTATTTTAATGTTCTTACTTGACCAAACTTATTTTATCCACACATTAGTTTTTATTTGCTCAACATTTTATATCTAAAGTATAGTTGCCTTTATTGGCATCTAAAATAATTTTTCATTAACTTGGCAAATATCTTACATATATACAATATCTTAGTTGCAATTATGTATTTTATCTGGCTTATTTTAGTCTTATGGATAAACATTTTCTTCAATCTCCCTTTTATAATACCCCAACTGAGTACATATACTTAAAAAGAAAGATTTAATATGGCTAATATAATTAAATTATTCAAGTAAATCTCTGTTTACAATATCAGTGTCAAGTCAACTTTGCAAAGTATTTTGAATTATTAAAATGAAAGTCAATTGAAAAGTTATAAGCACTTAAATGAATATGTGCCAGTCAAACTTTCAAAAATTTATAAAAGTTAATTTTATTTTAAGGACAATTTAAAGATATTTTCTTGTATTTTTATTTGAATTTTTTTGTTTTTTTTCTTTAGAAAACTCATATTAGATGAGTTAGAAGCCAACTAGGAGTTAAGAATATATTTCAAGATATTTATTTAATATTTATCTCCTTATTTTGGTTTAAAAAATTAGTATTTTATTGGAAGTGAGGTTTGCTTTAAAAGCTAGTATCATATGGGAAGTACAAAATATATTAAATTTAGGAGATCTCTTTATAAATAAGCCTTACTTGAAATTTTTTAATGTGTAAAATTTATCAATTAAGTTCTTAAATTTTCCTTAATTCCTAATTTAGAGAGATTCCTTTCCTTATTGGTATGAGCTTACAATCTTATAAGAGATAATTGGTATAAGGCCAATAATATATTATCACTTTCATGAAGGGTTATCTATGTTACTAAAGATTTAATGTCATTATTTGATAGGATTTCTAATTTTAAAGGTCTTTTCAAATCTATAAGATTTCTTTGCTTTACATGGTCTAGTTATTAAGAAAAAAATTTAATTTTAGACAATGATTTATTTTCTCAATTGTACATTACTTTCATTTGAAGGTTTCTTATATAATTATATTTAGCTTTCTTTCAAAAATTAGGATTTCAACCCTATAAATATGTAATAGTCATTCTGGCTTATCATAGTGAAATAATATTATTAATTTATTTTCTTTTTATCTGGAGGCCTGATCTTTTTGAAACGATAATCTAGAGATGTAATCCCCTTGAAACGATCACAGTTATCCTAAATTCCCTATTATCTATTGATCAAGATTTCCTATCATATCTATTGATCAAGATTGGCAACATTACTCTCTCAAAAAAACCACACATTAATTCTAATTTTATATTTGATCATAACATTCAAAATTAGTTAAAATTTTTTTATAATCATACAAATAAAATAAGCAATGTCTCATCATCACTATATTTTCATATATTATTTTTTAAAAAAATTAATATCAAAAATTTTATAATTGATTGACATATATTTATAGATTTAATGTTATGAAATATAAATTTGAACATGTTTATAACACTATGATTGCATATGGCATGTTCTATATTTTGAGTCCTAGCCAACATGCCAGGTACTCTATCAAAGGAGATTATGTATTGAACAAATATCCTAATAACAAATATTATATATTAGACAAATATTTTGCAAACAAAGATTATATATTAGTCAGATATCTTGCCTATAATTATTATATATTGGACAAATACCTTACCAACAAGAGGGTTACATATTAAATAGATACTTAGCCAATGGAGGTTATATATCAGACCATTACACCACTAACAATAGTTATACGTTGAACAAATAGTAATGGTTTACATTCGATATAAATCTTATCAATGGGGGTTATATGGGAGAGATATCCTACCAATAAAATTATATATTAAATAAATATCTTTTCAATTAAGGGTTGTGCTTGGCACTTGATTAATTTTGAGCTTATGAGAAAGGGCATTGTTAGATTGGCTTTCGAGATAAATTATGATTGACTTAAATTATCATTATGAATATGAGTTAAATGTTTGAGTATTATGAATCCTATTATCTTGACTATATAATGACTTACCCATATGAATTGTATCGTTATTAAGAAAATTTATTTACTTATATTTGAACTTTTTAGTCATGTTCATTATTCTATCTTTTTCCTTTCATATTAAGCAATAGGTTTGATGAGACACTAATAAAGGAATATTTAACTATACGAGAGTCTTCATTGTGACCTAGAATATTCTAAATTATGTTATAATTAGTATTAAATAATATTTATGTTACAATTCAAATTATTGAAGATTTCTTATAGACATTTAAATATTAAATTTATTGTATTCTATTGCTTAGTTATTTGCTTGATATCATGATGAATACTTTGCGGACTTATGAGGTCATACGTGGTTGGTATGGCATGATCTTCATGTTTTTGATTGAAATTTTAAGTTGAGCCTTTTATCTATTTTAATTTTATTAAATTTATATTTATATATTTTATCTTGGACTCTTACTTAAAATAAGTATCTTAAATTTTAATACATTTCTTCATAAATCTAATCTATGATTAATCCCAACCTTAGTTTCTTCACCAAGAATATATTATTCATAATAGCATGCTTTGCAAAATATCATCCTAAACATATCCACTAAGCTCTTTTATAACTAGTGTAAATTTATAAGTGCTTAAAACATATCTTTTATATAATTCTATTGTTATTAAATAGTTATTAGCATTAACATCAATTATTCTCATACTAGTAATCATTCAATCATATATGTTCTTAATTACATTAATATATTTTATAATTTTTTTTAACACTTATTGTAGGACTTTTTAAGAAAGTTTATCATATAGTTTCTCTAAATTAATAAAAATTATACAAAAATCTTTTGTCTATTATATATATATATATATTCTAACTTTATGAGGATAAAAATAGCTTTTATAATTAAACTTCTTGATATAAAATCAAGTTGCTTCTTTGATATTTTTATATCATGTCTTAAACTATGCTCAATCACCTTTTCTCAATGCTTCATAATATGGCTCATGAATAATGTCATGATAATTAGAATAATTTTTAATATCATTTTTATCTTATAAATTGGTATTGTAATACCTTTTCTCTATTCATTAGATATTTTTTTGATCTTAAAAATCTTATTTAAGAAATTAGCCAATCATATTATTTCCATATTATTTAAATAACTTCAAATCTCTATAGGAATTCCATCAAGTCTAATTATTTTTTCTACTTTAACCTTTTATAATCTCTTTTATCCTTGATACTCTAATTCTATGCATATACTTAACATTTTTATCTTCAATTAAACTAGTAAGGTATTCTAAATCATATCTATGACTTTTAAGTAATAAGTTATTTCAATAATTCCTTCATCATTTTTTGATCTTGTTCTTCTTAATTAAAGCATTTTATATTCATTTGTGTTCCATTCAACTTAAGTTTTTAGTTTTTTCCTTAATTTTGTAATGATATATATCCTTCTAGCAACCTTAATTTAACATCTTGTACTATCTTATCAACCTCTTTTTTAGCCTTCTTATGAATTGCATATGCTTATTATTTGATATGAAGTTTTTACCATACTTTCTTTTAGTTCTAACTACCAACATTTTTTTTTTCATTCCACTACCAACTCCTCTTACATATTATATTTTTTAATTTTTTTACAAATATTTTCTTAATATTATTAGTTATCTATTCCCATATAGTATTAACTTCTCTATCTAGATGTTATTTTTCTTTATATTCTGTTTAAATTTTTTTTTCTCCTTTGTAATTCGAATGCATAATTTTAAAATATTTACATAAAGCTTAACTAATTTTTCTACTAGGAAAGAAATCTATTTTACTTTAAGTTATTATGAAAATCTTTCTTTTAAAGCATGTGTTAGTTAAAATGACATTCCCTCCCTTATTCTATCTCCAATATCATAACCTTTAGGCACACTTTCAAAACCGAAAATTATATTTTCTCATGTGTTTATTCAAACCCTCTTGTGATAAACATATATCTTTTCTTTAATATGATTTTCTTGAATTATTTTTTCTACTCCTTTTAAATTTATTATTCCATAGCATCATTTGATTATACTTGATAAGCATATATCAGTAGACTTTTTTTTGTTAACATCAATTTAATTAATATTATTTTCTCTTCCTCTTGTTATTTACATTATCAACTTCTAACTTTTATTCATAATAATTATACTATATTTTTATTCTATTGCTCTTTGTAACTAAAGTTTATAACTTTTCATCTTCCTTTTCCTATTTCAAATATGATGTCCATTTTTGTCACATGAATTGGCAGTATCTCAATGATCAGATCGACAAATATCACTAAGTTTTTAAAGTAAGATTTATATATTAAGCTTATATAAGGATAGGTGCATGTACCAACCTCTATAGGTGCTAGCTATAGTTATACCAAATGTGACCATGTGCCTATATTGATCTCACCATTAAGATTTTGATTAACTCAATCAATGGGTTTCGATGGGTTATGCTTTACTGATAGATAGCAATGACCCTATGACATCAAATAGTATAGTCCATAGGAGCTAAGATAGGAAGTTGAGAGTTCTAAATTCGAGGATCATAACTGCTGGCCCTAAATTGATTTTGATGATTACAAAACAATTAAGTAAGAACTAATTTATTTATTATGGAGACAAAGATCAATGCAGAAAAATGAAGCTGCTTTCAGATGAATTACAATGTGCCTCATTAAGTTAAAATCATATGAATGATTGCTCCTAGCCGTGTGGTTCTCCAACTAGTTAACTGAGGATTTTTCCAGCTAGCTAAGTTGTCTTGGAACTCATACCTGGTCGAATCACTCCTTGAAATGGTTAACTGGAACTGATAAATAGTCAATTGGAATGGTATGTAGAGCTCTTGGCCGAATGGTCCCTCAAAATGGTTACCTGACTAGCTAGCTATGGCTCTTGTAGATCTCTTATAGCCGTTTACATGATGGGTTAGTTAACTGGACTCTGAGTCCAACTAGCTAACAAGTTAACTCTTTTATGCCTTGGCCGAACTGTTTATGGAGTCCAGTTAACTAACTCCATAAGCAAGTCGACTAAGGCATAAAAGAGTTAGCTTGTTAGCTAGCTGGACTCATAGTCCAGTTAACTAACTCCATAAGCAGGTCGACTAAGGCATAAAGAGTTAGCTTGTTAGCTATCTGGACTCAGAGTCCAGTTAACTAACTCCATAAACAGCTCGGCCAAGGCATAAAAGATTAGCATGTTAGCTAGCTGGACTCTGAGTCCAGTTAACTAACCCATCATGTAAATGGCTAGAAGAGATCTACATGTGAATGGTTACCTGACTAGCTAGCTAACATGCTAACTCTTTTATGCCTTGGCCGAGCTGTTTATGGAGTTAGTTAACTGGACTCTGAGTCCAGCTAGCTAACAAGCTAACTCTTTTATGCCTTAGTCGACCTGCTTATGGAGTTAGTTAACTGGACTCTGAGTCCAGCTAGCTGACAAGCTAACTCTCTCTTGCCTTGGCTGAATTGCTTATGAAAATAGTTAACTGGACTCCTAGTCCAGCTAGCTAACGGGCTGAAATACTTTATCTTGTCATGGGATTCTTGAGCTTAGTTAACTGGAGTTAAACTCCAGCTAGTTACTTTTGGCCTGATCATCTCTCTAGCCATGTGGAACATTAAAATAGTTAATTGGACCTTAGGTCCAGCTAACTGGCGGTTTTCTTTTCATCCCTCCTAGCCGTGTGAAACATTGAAATAGTTAACTGGACCTTGGATCTAGCTAACTAAAGGTTTGAATTTCTTTCTTATAACCGTGTGAAACTTTGAGATAGTTAACTGGACCTTTAGTCCAGCTAACTATATTGGCATAAATCTCTTCCTCTGGCCGTGCTCTTCTTGTGAATAGCTAACTGGACCTTTGGTCCAGCTAACTATCACTTTGCAGGAATCCTCTTTGATCGTACTCCTCATGATAATAGCTAACTAAAGTTTTATTCAGCTAGCTAATGGAAAGCATGACTCCTCTATTAGCCGTGCTCACTATGAAAATAGCTAACTGAACTCTCAGTTCAGCTAGCTAATGCTCACTCTGGCCGATCTCCTTCTTGGATTAGTTAACTGGAATCAAACTCCAGCCAACTAATATCCATCTCTACTACACCTAGACAAGTTCTTCTCTCTCTCTCTATATATATCTTTTCTTAAGTTCTATTTTCAGCTAACTAACTTCTGATTTTTTGGAATATGGCAAAGATCTTTCTTCCTCAAATGGATACCAGTGCATTCAATGCTCAAGAAAAATATTTACAACGGTTATATTTTCTTTCCGTTTTACTTTTCATTCATTTCGATTAAGTCTAATGGATATTTTTGCATATGAAATGCTTTAAATAGCGGAGTATAGAAGAAGAAAAGAAGGAAGAAATACAAGGAAAAGAGAGCCATTATTGCATATATTATTCTTGGTTGTTGAAAGGAAGCTCTGTATTGAAATCGAGAAAGCTTGGAGATCATTTACTGCTCATCCCTGTTGAATCATTAAAGCTTCCACAAGCATTCAAAACTTCAGCTATTTAAAGAAGTTTCATTTATTGCTAAAGATTGTCTACAAAAGTTATAAAGTATTTATTTTGAATATTTGCTCGATTTAGGAGCTCTCTGTTCTTAAATTTTCTGAACACATTTTTATAAAAGGGTTAGGTTTAACCCTTGGTCATTTGGCTTCCTTGTACCATAAAATAAGAGGACTAGCCTGGTAAGGCTAGGGATTTAGCTTTCTTATGCTGTATAACAAGAGGACTAGCCAGGTAAGGCTAGGGGTTATAATCGTTGGTAATATGATTGGAGTAAAATTCCCAAAGAATTTTTGGAAAGTGGACGTAGGTGATGGGTTGGCACTGAACTACTATAAAAATCTCTGTATTTGATTGCTTGCATTATTTTTGTGAAATTATTGTGTTCATATCACTACACCGCTGCCAATTAAAATTCGATAAGCACATATTTGCACAATTAATTTTTTAATACCCAATTCACTCCCTCTTAGATTGCTACATCTGGGCAACAAGTGGTATCAGAGCAGCGTACTTTTGATTTCTCTTGCTTTAAGTAGCTTAGAGCCAAAGATCATTAGCAATCCAAATGGGATCTATTTTGACTGAGGGACAGTCAACTAATAGACCACATTTGTTCAATGGAACAAACTATACTTATTGAAAAGCACGAATGAAAATTTTTATACAAGCACTTAATTATGATCTATGAAAAATCATAATTAATGGACCTTACACACCCACCATCAAGACTAATGGTCTTGACATTCCAAAATCAAAATCGGAATGGGATGAGCAAGATAAGAAATTAGCTCAATTAAATGCAAAAGCTATGAATGTTATTTACTGTTTACTTGATACAAATGAGTTTAATCGTATTTCTACATGCATATCTGCTAAGAAAATCTGGGATAGACTTGAAGTCACCTATGAGGGTACTAATCAAGTTTAAAAATCCAAGATAAATATGCTTGTTCATAAATATGAATTATTCAAAATGGATTCTACTGAAAATATCACTGATATATTTACAAGATTTATCGATATTATTAATGGACTAAAAAGTTTAGAAAAATCTTATGCTAACGGTGATCTTGTTAGAAAAATTTTGAGATCCTTGCCTAGGTCTTGGGAGGCCAAGGTTACTGCAATTCAAGAAGCAAAGGACATCAACACACTATCACTTGAAGAGTTAGTTGGTTCTTTGATGACTCACGAGCTTCAGCAATGACAACACATTGATGAGGATGAGTCAAAGAAGAAAAGAACAATGGCCTTAAAGAGTACCACTCAAAATAATGAAAGTGAGGAAACAACTAGTGATAGTGAGAAGGATGATGAAATGGCACTTATCTTCAGAAAATTCAAGAAATTTATGAGAAGAAAGAAGCTTGAAGGAAAAAGAAAATAATTCACAAAAGAAGAACACAGCAAAGAAAAGGAGAAAGGTGAGCCTCCAATATGCTACGAGTGCAAAAAGCCAGGACATATCAGACCAGAATGTCCCGAATTAAAGAAAGATCCAAAAGAATAAAGAAAAAAGCAATGTTAGCTACATAGAGCGATAGTGAAGTTACAAGTTCTGAAGATGAAGATAAAATCAAAGTCGCCAATTTATGCTTTATGGCAGATGACAATGAGGTAAGTCCTAGCTTTCTAGATGACTTTACTTTCGATGAACTATATGGTGCATTTTATGAACTGGTTGATGATTTTGCAAATTTAAGTTCAAAGGACAAAGATTTGAAAAAAGAAATTAAAAATCTCAATTTGAAAAAGAAAATTTCAAAAGATAATGAATATTTGCTAAAGAAAAAATCAAGATTTAAAAAATGAAGTAGACAAATTAAAACCAATTATAGATAGATTTACATTGAGTTTAGAAAAATTAAAAATGATACTAAGTAGTCAAAGGGCTGTCTATAACAGAACTGGTCTTGGATATAACCCTTTTGAAAGACAAAAATTTTTAAAAAATCTTTATGTGCATACTGATGATTCTACAAAAATTATATGCTTCAAATATGGTAAATTAGGACACAAAGCTTATATTTGTCACACACACAATGTTAGAAAAACATGGGTTCCAAAGGAACTATTTTAACTAACCCAAAAGGACCCAAGAAAACTTGGATACCTAAGAGCAAGATTTGAATTTGTATATACAGGCGTGTCTTGCTACCCGAGCAACTAAAAGAGAATGGTGCTTGGATAGCGGTGCTCAAGACACATAACGGGTGATGAATCTCAATTCATCACTTTGGATGCAAAAGATGGATGTGTTGTTACTTTTGGTGATAATGGCCAAGGAAAAATAATTGGCATTTGCAAAATAGGTATCACACCTCATGCTTACATCGATAATATCTTGCTTGTAAATGGACTGAAACATAACTTACTAAGCATTAGTCAATTATATGATAAAAGATTTAAAGTTACATTTAAATCATCCTTGTGCATTGTTATAAATCCTGTTAATGAATGTATGAAATTTGTTGGTCATAGATATGGTAATGTATATATTATTGATTTAAATGATTTGTATGATCAGAATGTTGATTATGAATAATAAAACTGATAATAGTTGGTTATGGCATCGTAGGTTAGCTCATGCAAGCATGGATTTTTGTCTAAATTGATCAAAAAGGATTTAGTGAATGATTTGCTAAAACTTGTTTTTAAAAAGATAAGATTTGTGATGCTTGTCAATTTGAAAAATAAACCCAAGTATCTTTTAAATTAAAAAATTTGGTTTCCACCTCTAGACCTTTGGAGCTCTTGCATATAGATTTATTTGGTCCTACAAGAACAACTAGTCTAGAGAAAAAATATATGGTTTTTTGTGATCGATGATTTTTCATGATTTACATGGGTTTTATTCTTAGCTAGCAAAGATGAAGCATTTCTCTTATTTCAAAAATTATTTAAAAGAATTATAAATGAAAAGAGTTCTTCTGTTTTATCGATACAGAGTGATCATAGAAAAGAATTTAAAAATTAATCTTTTAAAAATTTTTGTAACGAAAATGGCATTGAGCATAATTTTTCTGCACTAGAACACTCCAACAAAATGGAGTAGTAAAAAGAAAGAACATAACCTTAGAAGAAATGGCCCATACCATATTGTGTGAGAGCAATCTCCCAAAGTATTTTTTGGGCTGAAGCTATCAACACAGCATGTTTTTTTTAAATCGTGCATTAATTTGACCTGTTTTGAAAAAGACCCCATATGAACTTTGGAAAGGAAGAAAACCTAACATTAGTTATTTTTATGTTTTTGATTGCCGATGTTTTATTTTAAATAATGAAAAATCAAACCTTGATAAATTTGATGCTAAATCTGATGAAGGAATTTTTCTTGGTTATTCTTTATACAGTAGAGCTTTTAGAGTATTCAACAAAAAGACTTTAGTAGTTGGAGAATCAATTCATGTTATATTTGATGAATCTAATGATCTTCCATTAAGGAAGATAAAAGGTATGAATGATGCAGATGAAATTGAAGATCAACTCAAAGACATCACCTTGGAAGATAAGGAGGACTCAAATACACAAGAGGTAAATAAAGAGAATGACATTAACCAACCTAAAGCTTCACAAGGTAATGATGAGTTAGAAAGAGGATGGATGTACGTTCATAGTCATCCTAAAGAACAAATTATAGGTGATCCATCTCAAGGTATTAGGACCAGATCATCATTTAGAGATACTTATAATAACTTAGCCTTTGTATCTAAAATTGAACCTAAATGCTATGATGATGCTAAAGATGATGTTGATTGGATAAATGCCATGCATGAGGAACTTCATCAATTTGAGAGAAATAATGTATGGATTCTTGTTAATAGGCCTCATGATCATCCAATTATTGGGACTAAATGGTATTTAGAAACAAATTGGATGAAATAGTAATATAATTAGAAATAAAGCAAGATTAGTAGCTAAGGGTTATAATCAAGAAGAAGGTATTGATTTTGATGAGACTTATGCCCCTATTGCTAGATTAGAAGCTATTAGATTACTTCTTGCCTTTGCTTGCTTTATGAATTTAAATTGTATCAAATGGATGTTAAAAGCGCTTTCTTAAATGGATACATTGCTAAATAAGTTTTTATGGAACAACCACCTAGTTTTAAAAATTATTTGTTTCCAAACCATGTATTTAAGTTGAACAAAGCTTTATACGGTTTGAAACAAGCTTTCCGGGCTTGGTACGAGAGATTAAGTAAATTCTTGATCAGTAATGATTTCATTCGAGAAAATGTGGATACACCTCTATTCATTAAAAGACAAAACAATGATATACCAATTATTCAAATCTATATGGATGATATCATTTTTGGCGCTACTAATGACTCTTTATGTAAAGACTTTGCAAAGCTTATGCAGGGGGAGTTCGAGATGAGCATGATGGAAGAGCTAAACTATTTTCTCGGACTTCAAATTAAACAAGGCAAAGAAAGGATCTTCATAAGCCAATCCAAATACATCAAGGAAATGATCAAGAAGTTTGGCATGGAGACATCTAAGAGTATCGATACCCCTATGAGCTCATCTTGTAGACTTGATTCAAATTGTACTGAAAAATCGATTGATCTAAAACTTTATAGAGGCATGATAGGATCTTTATTGTATTTAACTGCAAGTAGACCTGATATCCTGTTTAGTGTTTGTATGTGCGCTAGATATCAAGCAAATCCTAAAGAATCACACATGCTTGCTGTTAAAAGGATTTTTAAATATTTAAGTGGAACTATAAATTTAGGACTTTAGTATGACAAATAATCTAGCATTGACTTAATAGGATACATAGACTCAGATTTTGCAGGTTGTAAATTAGACAGAAAATCAACTAGTGGAACTTGCCAATTTCTAGGTGTCAACTTAGTCTCCTGGTTTAGCAAGAAGAAACTTCAATAGCATTGTCTAAGGCCGAGGCCGAATACATTGCAGCTAGAAGTTGATGTGCTCAAATCTTATGGATTAAGCAACAGCTAGAAGACTATGGTACCACATTCCGATAAAATGTGATAACATTAGTGCAATCAATTTAACCAAGAATCCCATCCAGCATTCAAGGACTAAACACATAGAAATTAGATATCATTTCATTAGGGATATATGAATAATGGAGATGTTGTAATTGAATTTTTATGTACTGAAAAACAACTTGCTGGTATTTTTACTAAACCTCTTGAAGAATCTAAGTATTATGAAATTAGAAGGGAACTTGGTATGATTGATCCTTCTGTTCAGTAAGTTAGCTTGAGTAATTATTTAATTATTTTCATGCTCCTTAAAATTATATTTGAAAAACATGTTAACATTAGTTCATATATTATTCATGCATGAAACCACTCTTGCCCCAGCTAACCATTATGGTAGCTATCTTATGTTGCATGACTCTATCTTGCTGCCACCTAAGTTTTTATCCTCTTCACCTTAGTTGACTGGAAAGTCAACGGTGATGCTAGATGAACTCCATATAGCCATTCCAATCAAATTCCTCCATGTACTGGATTTCAAGAGCATTTAATGCTCTTGTCTTTATTCCATCAGTTGACCAGGGAGTTAACTCAATGAATGAATTTGCCACCAGCCAACCATCACCTTTTTCCCTCATTTAATCCTCAAATAACCGGCCTTACCTCTTTACACGATTCCTTAAAGTTAGTTAACTGATCAGGCAACCAGAAAATAAATCACTAGCTACCATTTTTAAATTTTCTATAAGTCAACTCCACCCGTTTCCTCCTCTCACGTCACTCCTCTCTTCTTCCAAACCGGCTCCATCGGTCTTCTTCATCCAACCAACCTCTCCTCTCTCATTCCTCTCACGCTCCATTCCTTCCACTCCAAGAGAAAGAAAAGATGGCTCTTAAAAAGAAATTTCTTCACTCAAGGAAGATGACTCCATTGATCTTCGTAGGAAACCCGTTTCTTCTTCTTCTTCGCGGAGCTCATTTCCATCATCTATTCACATCGCCGCTAGAGCTTAGCAAATGAGAGGTTAGTAGACTTTGATTTCTTAGAACAAGAAAGATTTAAATTAGGTAGATTATTAGCTTCACAAGGTTGGACTAGTTTATTGAAAACCAAAAAGCCTATATATCCCGATCTTATCCATGAATTTTATGAAAATATTATCTTCAGTGATGGTATCATAACCTCTAGTGTTAAAAAGGTCAAGATAGAATTTGATAGCAAGTTATTAGGATCTGCCTTAAACTTTCCATCTGATGGTGTTATGAAAAATTTTCCTAGTGAAAAAGGTTATAGACTTGCCATTGTACTTGGTTTAGAGGATGGTGAAGCTGATAATATTGTGAACCTTGATGCAAACAAGCTAAGTGTTGAAAATAGGTTATTTCATAGTATCATTGCAAAAATCTTTGCCCCTCGGGCTGGATCTTTCAATGCTGTAACCGATCGTGATGTTTGCATTATGTGTCATATCCTGGAGGAAACACCTCTAGATTGCCCTGAACTTATAATGACTATTTTGAAGGAAGCTTTAGGAAGATCCAAAGCTGCATTGCCTTATGACATGTTCCTTACCTATGTTTTTGAATTTTACAATGTGAAACTTAAGGGTGAGACTGTTGTAGAATTACATCATTCTGATATCTTTAATGCTCACTCTCTTCGTCGTATGGACTATGCTAAGCATGATGGTATTTGGACTAGAATTAGAATTAAGACAGGTGAAAACCCTGCTCTTCTACCAAAAAGCGTACCACCTTCAGACCTGCCTCAACAAACTTGTCCTTCATCTGGTTACTTTAACTTTGACTTTCATCAGCCACACCCTTTCTTAGCCGCAATGACTGAACCACATCCATTCATGTCTGAGCCATATCAATTTATTGCACCTGAGCCACCTCCTCGTAATGAAAATCCTGCTCCTTAGTGTCCCACCGTTAAAATCTGTAAAGAACAGATACAACGGATTATCTATGAATTATCCATAGCCCAATCCAGTAGAAGCACCAGAGACAGTGGATCATCTGTTAATGACTATACCATGATATCCCAAATCTTCACAGTTTTTGAGACACTTTCCCTTGTTGTAATGAGTCAAAATCAAATTGTTCATGATATGCAAATTCTTAATGGAAGAGTCTTTCACCACAATGAAATTATGATGGGCCGTATACTGGGTGAGATCAATTTGTTGAAGACTAAGCTTGAATGTTTTGAAACTAAAGCGGAATGGGTGACATTTCAAATGCGTGCCAATGAAAGCTAAACCAAGGATGCTTCTAATACTGTTGATCACCGGACTACTTCTATTGCTAGGCTTACAAGCCTCCTTAAGCAACATCTTGCTTCATCTCATTCTGCTCCTCCAGAGTTTGCACCAGATATATCTTATTCACATCCCCACCTCTAGATGCCTCCACTACAATCTTAAGAGAACAAGCCCGAAGCCTCTCATCATCCGATGGATCTTCATCTCAACCCTCTATTATTTTCTCTGATAATGATAAGTGAATTTTGTATGTTTGTCTTGTAATGTTTATTTGCTATATGATGAATGGTTGCTAAGACTTAATGTTTTCTATTAAGACACTGGCTTACTGTTTTGTATGAATATTTAATTATGTACTCATGTTATCTTAATGTATTATGTTATGAATGTTTATGATATGAATGTTATGATAAATAATTGAATTTGTACATTCTTCAATCACCTCCTTGATGACAAAAGGGGAGAAGAATAATGCATACATTGAGAAAATGGAGAAGATAAATACTCCATGCATTCAAATAGACAGGGGAAGAAAATATTAGATTAATTAGAATGAATTAGGAAAAAGAATTTCTAATACATTCCTATACATTTCTTTTTTTAAAGGTCTTTCCTATATTTTCTTATCTATACTTAAGGGTTTTGTCATCATCAAAAAGGAAAATTGTTGGCCCTAAATTAATTTTGATGATTACAAAATAATTAAGTAAGGACTAATTTATTTATTATGGAGACAAGATCAATGCAGAAAAAAAAACTGACCAAAGAATGCTTTCAGATGAATTACAATGTGCCTCATTAAGTTAATATCACATGAATGATTGCTCCTAGCCGTGTGGTTCTCTAACTAGTTAACTGGGGATTTTTTCAGCTAGCCAAGTTGTCTTGGAACTTATTCCTAGTCGAACCACTCCTTGAAATGGTTAACTGGAACTGATAAATAGTCAACTGGAATGGTATGTCTCTTCTCTTGGCCGAATGGTCCCTCAAAATGGTTACCTAGCCAGCTAGCTATGGCTCTTGTAGATATCTTCTAGCCGTTTGCATGATGGGTTAGTTAACTAGACTATGAGTCCAACTAGCTAACAAGCTAACTCTTTTGTGCCTTGGCCAAACTGTTTATGGAGTTAGTTAATTGGACTCTGAGTCCAGCTAGCTAACAAGCTAACTCTTTTATGCCTTGGCCGAACTATTTATGGAGTTAGTTAACTAGACTTTGAGTCCAGCTAGCTAACAAGCTAACTCTTTTATGCCTTGGCCAACCTGCTTATGGAGTCAGTTAACTGGACTCTGAGTCCAGCTAGCTGACAAGCTAACTCTCTCTTGCCTTGGCCGAACTGCTTATAGAAATAGTTAACTGGACTCCTAGTCCAGCTAGCTAACGGGCTGAAATACTTTATCTTGTCATGGGTCTCTTGAGCTTAGTTAATTGAAGTTAAACTCTAGCTACTACTTTTTGCCTGATCATCTCTCTAGCCATGTGGAACATTAAAATAGTTAACTAGACCTTGAGTCCAGCTAACTGACGGTTTGCTTTTCATCCCTCCTAGCCATGTGAAACATTGAAACAATTAATTGGACCTTGGGTCCAGCTAACTAAAGGTTTGAATTTCTCTCTTATAACCGTGTGAAACTTTGAGATAGTTAACTGGACCTTTAGTCCAGCTAACTATATTGGCATGAATCTCTTCCTCTAGCCATGCTCTTCTTGTGAATAGCTAACTGGACCTTTAGTCCAGCTAACTATCACTTTGCAGGACTCCTCTTTGATCGTGCTCATCATGATAATAGCTAACTGAAGTCTTTCTTCAGCTAGCTAATGGAAAGCAGGACTCCTCTATTAGCCATGCTCACTATGAAAATAGCTAACTGAACTCTAGTTCAGCTAGCTAATACTCACTCTGGCCGATCTCCTTCTTGGATCAGTTAACTAGAATCAAACTCCAGCCAACTAATATCCATCTCTACTATACTTGGATGAGTTCTTCTCTCTCTCTCTCTCTCTATCTTTTCTTAAGTTCTATTTTCAGCTAACTAACTTCTGATTTCTTGGAATATGGTAGAGATCTTCCTCCCTCAAATGGATAATAGTGCATTCAATGCTCAAGAAAAAATGTTTACAACTGTTATATTTTCTTTCCGTTTTACTTTCCATTAATTTCGATTAAGTCTAACGGATATTTTTGCAGATGAAATGCTTTAAATAGCTGAGTATAGAAGAAGAAAAGAAGGAAAAAATATAAGGAAGAGAAAGCCATTATTGCATATATTCTTGGTTGTTGAAAGAAAACTCTATGTTGAAATCAGAAAGCTTGAAGATCATTTACTGCTACTGAATCATTAAAGCTTCCACAAGCATTCAAAGCTTCATGTACTTTAAAAAAGTTTCATTTATTGCTGAAGATTGTCTACAAAAGTTATAACGTTTTATTTTGAATATTTGCTTGGTTTAGGAGCTCTCTGTTCTAACACATTTTGTAAAAGGGTTGATTTAACCCTTGATCTTTTGGCTTCCTTGTATTGTGAAACAAGAGAACTAGCCTGGTAAGACTAAGGGTTTGGCTTTCTTGTGCCATGTAACAAGAGGACTAGCCGGGTAAGGCTAAGGGTTGTAATAGTTGGTAATACTATTGGAGTAAAATTCTAAAAGGATTTTTGGGGAGTGAACGTAGGTGCTGGGTTGGCACTGAACCACTATAAAAATCTCTGTGTTTGATTGCTTGCATTATTTCTGTGAAATTGTTGTGTTCACATCACTACACCGTTGCCAATTAAAATTTAATAAGCATATATTTGCGCAATTAATTTTTTAATACCCAATTCACCTTTCTTTTGGGTTGCTACATTGGGCAATAATAACCATAAATGGTGGGACCGCTGTGTTAATGGTCACTTAGAATGGAAGCAATAATTGTTGTTCATCTTGAAAAGTCAAACCCTTTCATAGTGCACACATGAGATTGGGTTATTACATATTGAAGTATTTGACCACTCCATCATGATTAACCATCTTAGAGAGAAAGGTGTGCTAAATTTAATGTGTGCAACATTGATTGGTTAAAAATAAGTCAGCGGGAACAATATCTTACCTAGAGACATGGTTTAGCTCTGATGTTGTATACTGCTGACTTAAATTGAGTAGTAATTAAGAGTGATGATGTTGAGCTTACTGATTAGTAAAAGGAAGCACTAGATAGTTAAGACTACACTTATAAATTTCATATCTTTAAATAAGAAGACAAAAGTTGCTTTTGATATAATTCACAATATGTAGGATATGTTTGGTGGATAACAAAGGGTAGCTTGCCTTAAGACCTTTAAGGTTTTGATTAACACCAAGTTCCTAAAGGGAGGATCTAGCATGATCATGTAAGTAAGATGATTGGCTATGTTGAGGAGTTAAAGCTCTATGGTTTAGGAATGAATGCCAACACTTAAATTGACCCCATACTATAAATACTATTTAAGTTTTATAATAGTTTTATTTTTAATTATATTTTGAGCAATAGAGAGCCTTGGCAAGTTTCTCCAACAACTCTGTGCAGTTAAGGAACTAATAGGAAAGTTAAAAATTTAGAAGTACCTTATGCATAGGTACCACATGCGAAAAAGAGATTTAAGTTGAAGGGTGGTAAAAATAGAAGTGGAGTTGCTCAAGAGTCTTAGTAGCAATAATAATAAGTGCAACAATTACTAAAGTAGGACAAGACCATGTAAAGAAAATAAAAGGATAAGAAGATTGTCGAAAGTTCTTCAATGACGGTAATTAGGCCACTAGAAGAGGAATTGCCTCCAATATCTAGTTGCCAAAGCCTAAGAACAAGTGAAAGGTATTTGTCCATTTATTTGAGATAAAACCTCATTATCTTCATATATGAATTGGTATGATTAGTCTATGATTTTCTTTTTAGAAAGTGCTTCAAAGTCTAGCATAGGTTATTAGGAAGATGTGATATTCTAGTTGGAATAGTAGAAGCTTAAATTAGTAGTTGTTGATTGCATCACAATGGACATATTTTGGTCTACTAGGTCTTTACAAACATTATTTTTTTTCATAATTTTTGGTTATGAATGATTTATCTTTATTTAGATTTTAATAGTAATTTAATCAGTTAATTATAAATTTTCTAAGATTATAATAGATGAAATGATGTATTCAACTAATATTATGACTTTATATGCATATGTTTCTTATTAATACATACTTTCTTTAATATATTTAATTGAAGCTTTCCTACTTTACATATCCACTAAAAGTTAGGAGATGCTTAGTGAAATTGTATCTCATCTTAAGATAACTAATTATTAAAGTGCAAGTAAGCATATATATATATATATATATATATATATATATATATATAGTATGCTTAAGAAGAATGCCGATTTAATTATCTTGAAAAGGCATTACTTTTAAAAGAGTTTTGATTGGTGTGATACAAGTACTTAAGCTATTCCATCCTCATAGATAATGATTATTATTATACTTATCAATCGAGATTCCTAGCTAAATAAAAAAAAAACAATATTATTGAACCTTAATCCGTGGATTATTTTATAAGAAAATTTGAAAAAAGTGGGTTGAACTTTGTTGTATAAAAGGATAGTCAATGTATCAAGTTAAGTTATTAATCTTCATAGATTTGTGCATAAAGTTTGATTTTATATTCTTCTTATTATAATTAACATATTTCATAAAGTTATACCATTTGCTATTCATGCTTGGATTATTTGTTCTATATATTGAAAAAAAAAATTAGTTATTAAATGAACCATAATGTAACCATATGGTCTCTCTCTACTTCTATATCTCAAAAGATAGTTGATTATATTAAAAAAAAAGAATTACCAATGCTACAATAGTATTTTTATGACCTATATGTACTATATGTTTACCTAAAAAGGTTATAAAAGTAGGTTGTGCCTTAAAAGCTATTAGATATATTAATTTAAGATATTTTATAAATAGGCCTTTTTCGAAATGATATGGATAACAAAAGTTGTGCTACACATAAAGAGTGCTACTCTTATACAAAATATGAAGAATTGAATCATCCTAAACTCTTGAAGATTGATAGTAGCTACATATGAATTCGGACATCTCACTTATATAATTGTTATTATGTATAGTGTCCAATAATAGATTGGAGTAGCCATTTTTCTATATTTATTTGATTAATTTACTTTACACTAGTATATTAAATATATTCATATTGAATTGCCAATAACACAGGATGATCATCTAGTTTAATATTTATATCATGTATAATGTCAATTAATACTAAAGTTGGAGATGTCGATCTCAGCATACAAAGGAAGCATAACTATTCATGATGATTTTGGTTTATTAAATTTAAGAAGAACCATATACATCAATAAATTATATTTGAGATCCTATATTTTATTTTATTTGAATTATTCTAACAAAAAATCTATCAACATTTTATTATATTAGAAAGGAGACATTACATATAAAAATACCACCCAGAGAGCGTTTTAATTGAATCAATTTTGTGTTCTAATTATTATTTATTTTAAATATAATGAAAAATTATTTATTTTCTATTGTTTGATTAAATGATCTAGAATACTAATTAAAGCCTTGAATGGGCAAAAGAGTAAATTCAGCGCCGCAAATCGCAGTACCAAGCCCGTAACACAGATCATCACCGCAAATGCATGATTTCGACGGTGCCGATTAATCCTCGCCCTGGTCCCCGACCACCCGCGTCCGGACAAAGGCGAAGGGAGAGCGAAACCGTATCGATCGCGGTCTCTCCGTACATGGACGGCTGCGATCTTCCCGCCGGATAGCAAATAAAAGTCCAGTCGCCCGTCCCCTCGTCCCTTCCTCTAGCCAAGCGCGGAGGCGAGCGAAGACGGAAAAGAAGAAGGGAGGGGGAGAGAGAGGCAAAAGCCAGAGGGAAAAAGAAAAGAAATATAAAAAAAATCTACGCCCTCTCTCTCTCTCTCTCCTCTCGCGCTATCTCTATATATATCTCTCTTCGGCGGCGATGGAGTCTTCTCCGAGCTCGTTATCATGCGCCCAGATGGAGGCGGGGATGGAAGCGTGGCTTTCGCAGGTGGATCAATTCCTCTTGGAGGCCCTCGAGAACCCTCGCCATCGCCTCACCGGTGCGCCCCTTTCTCCTCGTGCTCGATCCATCTCGTTTTTTAGAATTCTCGTGCTGTAGTTGCTGGATTTGAAGGGATTTCTCCTTCTAGGGTTCGGATTCTGGGAAGGCTTTTGATGGATTTGAGACGGCTTTTGAGGGTCTCAAGATGATTTCTTTGCTTGACTTTTGTTTGAATGCTTAGATTAAATGAGGTTTTAGTTTTCCTTTAGTATTATTAATAGATAGTAGAGTTTTGTTCATGCTCAGTCTTGGTTGAATTCTCAAAAAAAAAAAAAAAAAACAACTTGAACCAGTCTAAATAGAGGTATTAAAATTATTAAAAATTTTGGTTATGAATCGTGCTTTTTGATTCAAATAAACAACTCTTTCCCGTTTCTCTTACCCAAGTCATATCTAAGGCATTAAAATTATTAAATTTTCCTGTAATTGAATAGAATTATTATTACTCTCTTTTTACTTATTAAATAAGTATTTTTCTCTTACCCAAGTCATTAGCAAACTGCATCTATATATTGCAACAACAACAATAGCAGCAATAACAACAATAAAGTTTTGAACCCAAACTAATTAGGGTTGGCTATATGAATCCTTGTTCTCAATAATACATGTTGATTAATTGTTGTTGTTGTTATTATTATCATTATATTATATTATATTGTTACTAATTATTTTCAATCTACTCTTCATATTTTAACTCCTCTCAAATGCTTCGACTTCTTCTTTTTACTCATTTATTTATTTATTGTTTATATCCTTTGGATTTGTAGCTCTCTGTGGGTGCTTTGTAGAAGTTCAAACTTTCGAGAATGTTTCTTCATAAATGCAAACTTGTAGAAAATGATACCATATTCATATATTATTTTAAATATTATAATTTTTGGTTAACTTACTGAATATTTGGATCTAATTTATGTTGTATTGTATATTAACTATTAATTATAAGTGATTGACGCTACTGCATAAATGTGCTTGGCATGTGTTCATTACTAGTATAGGTATGTATATATGCAAATACATATGTGTGTTTATATGTACATGTATAGGTATGGAATTTGACTTGACTATACTTTAATAAATCTCTACTTAAATTTGTCTAGGTATATATTGGATGATAGAGGTCTCACATCAACATCTGAACCATTTGATGTAATCCACAATATCTAAAATCCTAAAACAAAAAATCATTTGAATCCCTAGTCCATGCATTGAGTGGCCAAAAGAACATAGATTGGTTCATATTATCTAAACAATCTAATTTTTTATCATTTGATGTATGGACTAGGGGTCTCCAAATCATGTGATTTTTGTTTTTAGGCATTTTAAAAGTATATATCATATCTAATGGTTTGGATCCTTGATGTGAGACCTCCCATCATCCAATGTAGATCTAATCAAATTAGAGTGGAGATTTGCTAGAGTGTAACCATGTTAAGCTTTATATGTTTGCAATTATATTATATATGTGAATAAACATGTGTGTGTGTATAGCTTGACTTGCCTATAATCAAGTGTATCTTCACTTATATTTGATCAAGTCTATATTGGACAATAGGAGTCTCACATCAATAATCCGAGTTACTGGATGTGATCTGCTACCTCTAAAATACCTAAACAAAGAAAATTATGTAATTTGGATACTCCTAGCCCATGTATCAAGAAGTCAAAAAATATATACTATTTTGTATTATCTAATTTATCTAATTTTTGACCACTTTATATATGAGACAAGGGTCTCTAGATCATATGATTCTTGATGATTAAGTATTTTAGATGTAGTAGTGATTACATTTAGTAGCTCAGATTATGGTATGAGATTCCATCATCCAATATAAACTTGACTAAATCTAAGTGGAGATCCTCTCGAGCATAACCAAGTATATAATGATAGATTGATAGATTATAAGAAAAATATTTTGATTAATGATGTTTTCTGAGTTACTTAGTCAATATGTTGTCCTTGGTTGATCAAGCTAGGTAGGAAAAGGAGAGATGGTCAAGCCAACACGTAAGTGGTGTTTTAGTGATGAAAAAGAAAATGTATTGTAATATGAGTTTTGAGCTTTTAATAAAATGAAGTAGTTGTTATGCGTTAAGTACCATTACATGAGAATAAGTTTTCCATGTTAACATTTGAGGCTTTTTTCTCATGAAACTGCATATGAACAGAGTTCAATGGTTTGAAATTTTTTGCCAAACTCCATAACCAAGCATGTGGAATGAGCCTATGGTATGAACTCCATTACCAAGAGTGGTTTTTTTGGTTTTGCCTAAATTTGACTTACAAGGGAATACTATTTTTAATGAATTTGATCATTTGTCAACTTTCATCAAAGCATATTCTGAATTTAAAGCTTGCCTGCATGTTTTCAGAAAAATTAAAAATGATATCATATTGAATTCTAAAAAATTACTGAAGCAACTTTTTTTGGCATGGATTTGTCATTCTAGGGTTCAAATCTCATGAGTTCTATTTACCTGATTTAACGGTTAAATGTATACTACAGTGAAGAAACTAAAGGTAATAGTGTTCAGGTGCATTTATGGTAAATCTAAGGATATTAACGATCTGAGTACTTTAGAAGAAAGTTAACTAAGATAGCACAGAGCATAAAACAAAGGATGGTCTGGAAAAGAAAGGGCTTCAATTCCTTTTAATAAGTTACATGAAATGAGGGAAAGACCTGGTAAAGATTGAACAGAAATTATTGTTAGAGTGAAAAAGCTTTGTGTTGACCGACTGTTAGACATTGGTGGGCCATGTTGAAATGGAATGCTGGTTTGAATTCATATTTCTGGTCCCATATAGTTGGGATAAGGCTAGTCAAACGTTATGTCTATTACTTCTCTATAGCATATTATATAATAGCATAGTATGCCTAAGTATCATAAGCAGATTCATATTTCTCTTTCTAGTTCATTGGTGACTTTTTGTTTAAGTTGCTGATCACTAGATTAGTCCAAACATTTGTGCTTTTGTTCAGCATTTTTCATAATGATTATTTTAACTGAGGACAAGATATTGTACGTTTAGTGCCAGAAACAGACTGGGATCAGGTTGGTCCATCCCTTTCCAAGGCCATCCAAATTATTCTACTTAGTTTTGGGAAGGTTAGACTCAACCAAGGTGTCCAGATCCATGAACTGTTGCTGAACCAAACCAAAGTGTACTGGTGGTTCGGGGCAGTTCGTCATTTTTTATAGTTTCTTTTCTAGTTTTTCATTTTTTCTCTCTTTCACTTATGTGGTATATGGGGCTGAAAGCCTCCTATGAGCTTTCATCTTATCTCCTCTTTCTTATTTTTATGTAAAATCTTTTAAGTAAATTGTCTTATTTCCACTTAAGATTTCTTATGGAAATAAGGGAAATACTCTTATTTGCATTCAACAAAAATATCAGAAAAATCAAATTCCTTAGCAATAAAATGTTAACTCTTAAGAACAAATAAAATGTTAACTCTTAAGAACAAATTACTTCTGCTCCATATAAAAATCTTAGAAAATTAATTTAACTTGAAAATGATGAAAAAACAAAATACTAAGAAAAATATCTTCAAATATAGTTTGTAAGGTTTTTATCAATACTTAGTCAATTTACAGAGTCTACTTAGGCCCTATTTGGATTGGTTGTTGCGATGCCTTTAAGCGGCTATTTCCCAATAGATATGTGAGATAGTTATTGGCCAACAACTATTTCAAATAGGTCCTTAGACAAAATTATAGCAATAGCGAACTTCACACTGATCTATGTTGACTTGATTCATAGCTCGTTAAAATAATAAAATTAAACTTGTTATAAAATTATAAGGTTATAAGCGTATTTTTTAAGGTCCAAAATGTGATGTATCATTAAACCAAAGGTCTCTATACTCGACTCAACTCAACTCATCTAAGCCTTTTTCCAACTACATGGGGTCGGCTACATGAATTTGCTTCCTCCACTCTGCTCTATGGAGGACTAAGTCGACATTCAAATCTTAACGGGGACGTTCTAGCCCTTCGCATAGTTTGATTTAGTAGATTCATATTTTAAGGGATTTGATGGAGTTTTATGTTGGCTGTCAGCTACCTAATGCAACCTTCCTCCTTTACATGGGCTTGGGACCGGCCTTGGCGGAGTTACCAAAGGTCTTTGTATTAAGAAAAAATGCCTCGACTTCTAATCTAGTGACACATCATAGTTTGGACCTTAAGAAATATATTTTAACAGTAGGAGTTTGTAATAAGTTCAATTTTATTGTTTTGATGAGTTACAGATCAAGTTGGCATACGTTGGTGTGAAGTTGGCTATTACTGTATTTTTATCTAAATTTAAAAATTTTGTAAGTTTGATCAAGTATTGACCAAAGCCTTATAAATTATATTTTATGATAACTTTTTTGATTTTTTTCTCATTATTTCCAAGCTAAATTGATTTTTTGGGATTTTTATTTGAAGTGAAACCCTAACTTGAATATTTGCTACATTAGAATTTCTTAAAATTCTTAAAATTTGTTTTTTAGACGGATGGTTGACTTGTTAAGAAATTTGATTTCTTTGATATTTTTGTTGAATTCAAATGGCGGTATTTTCTTTATGTCCATGGGAAATCTTAAGTAAATTGAAAAGAAGAGAAGATGTGACTCACATGAGTTTACACGCCACCTAGCACACCCACTTCCACCTCGAATAAAACTGAACTAGGCAGTTCAGTATGGTTTCAAAGCAAAACCAAACCGAAACTGAAATTTGAACTGGTTTTTTATTGGTTCAATTTCAGCTAAACTGATTGGTTTGGTTGAATTCTGCCTTCCATGGACCCAAATTGGTTTGGCCCAAACTCAAACCTATGTCTTTGCCTCCGCTTGAAGCCTAACTAGGTCTTATGGTGTCCCTTATCCTTCTTACTCACTAAAAGCAACAAATACTAATAATGAAATATTTAAGAAATAAAAAAATGAGAGACTAGAGTGCCTTTTTCAAAAGAGGAGATGAGTGGGTGAATGTATCTACTAGTTAAGACAAGATGGGGTTTCTCTTACTCCTTGCAATTGAGGTTTTAGCTGAAACCAATACATTTCAAGCAAAAAGGATCAGTTTTGGCCAAGACCAATCCAACATTGACCAAAATTTTGACTTTGGTCAGTTTTGGCCAAAACCAACCAAAATTTGTATGTAATATTTCTAATATTTCTTGTTCTACTATTTTTATGAACAAGTAAATATTTCTAATAGTTTCTAAATTTGTATGTAATTCAAATACATTGGTGTAAGGCTCTAATGATCCATCATGTGTGATTTTCACTAAGCTTTATTGTAATCTTGATGTGCACTAGAGGTTTTTAACAGCATTGTAACATGTAGAACCAGAATTGCGTGCGTATGTATGGCAGATTTTTTTATTTCAAAGAGCGATATATGTAATTAAATTTATAGGCATGCACCTGCCTTGTTACTTAATACTTGATGGAGTGATATTTGATATTTTACTCAAAAGGTTAGTGTAATGATCTATTATAAATAATTAGTATCATCATCTATTATATATAATGCATAACTCTTGAATACAATTTAATTTTAGCTTGAGATTACCCAAACTACATTAATGAGAAAGCTATATTTTTCTTATATTAAATTTAACCTAAATGTTTCATTGTTGTTAGTTGGTGCTTGTTTGAGAAGGATTGAGCACCCATTGTTCTTTGTTGAAATTTGACCCTAGAGACTTTTAAAACTATTTGGGTTGATCCGAGTGCTTTTATAGTTGTTGGATTAGAATTGTAAAAATTCTTATCAATGTGCTTAAAGAAGTGATGGAGTTATCATTTAAGTAGCAGGATATCCAGCAAGAAGGTGGAATAGGTGAAGATGTGAATTATAGAGTTAAAGCAGGATGGATTAAGTGGAGTGCTTCGGGAGTATTGTATGATTGACGCATTCTATTAAAATTAAAAGAAAAATTTTATAAAACTGCTATTAGACCAGCTATACTCTATGGAACAGAGTGTTGGATAATACTGAAATAATATATGAATAAATTAAATATAACAAAAATATGCATGTTAAGATGGATATATGGTAAAACTTTAAAAGATAGAATTAGAAATAAACATATACGAAAAATGATAGGAGTGGTCCCAATTGAATATAAAATGAGAGAAAATCGATATGGTGATTTGAACATATACAATAAAGACCTTTAGATGTTTCAGTCAGAAATAGTGATATTTTAACAATTCATGGTAATGATAAAGATAGAGGTAGACGTAAACTAACATGAACAGAAATAATTAAAAAAGATATAACTATTTGTAATTTGAGTGTCAATTTAGTTCTGAATAGAGCAGAGTAGCAGATTCATATAGCCGACCTTATCTCATCATGTTTTAGGGATCTAACGGAGTTTTATGCTGGCTGTCAGCTACCTAACGCAACCTCCTCCTTTACCAGGGCGGCGTTAATAAACTAATTCATGTTTTAGATTCATGTAGCCGACCCCATGTAGTTGGGAAAAGGCTTAGATGAGTTGAGTTGAGTATAGAAAGTTTTTGTGGTTTTAGTGCAACTATATTTGAAGACTGAAATGGAGCCATTGCTTTGTCAAGAGTGTTTTGGATTCAGGTGGAATGCGGTAGAAAAAGGAAGCAACTGTAACAATATAAGCTGGGTTTCAACTGTAATGAAGGGAGTGAAAGATAGCAAGAGTGGGAGTGAATGGCAGCAGAACGATCAAGGAAAAGGAAGAGAGAAAAGAAGAGAGGAAGAGGAAGTACAGAAGAACAGGTAGAGGAGGATGCGTCACAAAGTCAATCAGGGACCTGTGTAACTCAGTTTTTATTAATAAGCAGGAAAGGCTGTTTAATTAGAATAAATGAACCAAAATGTCTCCAAGTAGTGGCTGATTAACATGTATGTGCTAGCAGATCAGATTATGCAATTTGGGCTTGATTCAGGCTTAATTATTGATCTGATTACAATAGAAAAAGTACTATTTGAGGTCTTCTAATAAACTAGCTCAACAGCAACTTCCCCTTTTCTAAGGTTTTGATATAGCTAAACTCTGATGATTTTAAAAGCATGATGTGCAAGGATCGACAAGATGACTTTTGAGAGGCATTGTTTGTGCCAGGATATGTGGAGTAGCCAGGCAAGATGGAATTTAATTCTTCTTACCAAACAATGATTCAAACAAAGACTGAGTTGACTTCAAACATGACTTTGAGGCATGTTATATTAGTTTTCTACAGATGCAACTTTTCAGCAAGTTGAATTCTTTGGTGCTAATTTTTGGTGTGAAGAGATGGAGTACTGCCAGGTGGACCAACAAAGTTGGTTGTTTGGACACACTAATACCCAAAGTTTCTAAACATTTAGTGAATTCCTGTTCATCTTGGTTTCCTTCTTTACTTTGATAATTTTTCTTTTCATGTAGGAGAAGTGAAGGAGCCATTGCTTGGTGCAATGGTAAGGGCTTGGGCTGACAAGTGCAATAGCACAAGTTTGAGTCCTGGGGCAGCCACTTTGTGTAAATAATTGCCTAAGGTTAGGTCTCTACCCAGTTCACCATTCACAGGACCCCATTTTGTCGGGAACATAACTGGCTGATGTATTTTTCTTTAAAACTTTTTTTTTTTTTAAATGTTGAAGTTAGCTGTTGCACTGGTGCTGCTATTAATAAGTTTATTCAGATTTAGAAGAAAACATGGCATGAAATATAATTAGGTATTATTTACACATTAAGGTGTGGTTGACGTTGCAATTGCTATTTCTTAAATCACATATTATTGTTGCTGTTATATGGATGGACTAATATTAAAGATTACTAAGTTGGTTTGTGAAATGAATGAGCTATTTGTGAGCTGTTTGTTCTGCTTGAAACCTAACTTTATTTTGACTCAATTGACTAGTAAACAAGCTGAACATGAGCTAGGATTTTGAGCTCAAAAAAAAAAAAAAAAAGAAGCTGAACACAAGTTTGGCCCTATTTGATCTAGTTCAACTTACTGTTGCTCTAAGTAAATATAATATGTTATTTTATGTTCCTAACTATTTGCATAATCATCAGCTGTCTTGTAACATAGTGGCTGCAATATTTACTTTCTAAGAGCTGTAGTTGCTGTTTAATTATGATCTAATTGTTGAGACTGATATGAGGAGGCCATACCCTGCCTTTCTCTCCTTTCTCAAGTACTCAAGGTGGTAGCACCTTGAGCGCTGTTACCTTCATATCTTCTAGACTCTAGCTCAACCTCCTTGGAAAGAACATTTTTCTCCATCTTCCTAATGTTGAAGTCTGGCATCCCACTCAAAAATGTTGAATAAAAGCAGTGGCTTCCTCTGTGGAGGCTCAGTTTGGCTGACATGCGAATCATCCTCTTGCTACCACCTGCTTTGGTAGCCTATTCAAAGGTTTCCTTGCCCATTGTTTTCTATTTTTACTGCAGCCTCAGCCTTGGTCTTTTTGTTGGAATATGTTACACAGCATAGATTCAATTGAGAGATTGGAATAAGATAGGTAAGCAATGCGTAGGACTGGGGATTAAACCCTAAAAAACAATGTTGCAGTGATCCATATTTCAAGCTGGCTTGTTATTTAAAGGACTGGGGTTAATAAGATAGTCTCTACTTCAAGTTGGCTTGTTATTTAAAGGGCAAGCTTGAGATGAGTCTTGCAAACCTGAATTAATCACAATCTGCTCATGTAAACTTTCAACCCAAGCTTGAGCTGGCTTGCCTAGGCCATTTATTCCCTTGTTTTCACGAGTAATACTCACATGACAGAAGAAATTTGCATCTGTTTCTTGTTCCCCCAGTGATCTGAGCTCTTGTGTTTAAGCTTGCATGCTGTCAATTGTAGTTCTCTTTGCTACCATGGAAGCTAAAAATCTGGTATTATTCAAAATTGTTTCTCACAAAATTGTACATTTATTATCCTACGAGAGCTGATGCTTTTGTTCCTGACAGTTTGGATCTTATGGAAAACTGCCATTTTATGATTTCCCTTGATGAAGAAATTGTTGGAAAGGTAACCAGATACTTTAGTTCTGATGTAATTGCATCTTCTGTTTTCTGTAATAGTTCTGCGGATGGAATTGGACATTCAGAGGTTCATGCAGAACTCTGATCTGCATCAATTTGAATTCCAGCACTTCCCAACTTCATACCTACGGTGTGCTGCTCATCGTGTTGCACAACACTATGGTCTGCAGACTATGGTAGCAGATAGCGCTTTTGATGGACTGGGTGGCAGAATAATTGCAAGAAAAACCTCTGAAAGTAGATTTCCAGCTATCTGTTTATCAGATATTCCAACTAAACAGACTCAAAGTGAGAGAACTGAACATTTTAAAATTGTTACTCGTCAAAAGCCTAACCAAGTTTCCCAAAGTGATGCAACTGAACTAGAAACCAAGAGAAACCATGTGAGAACAGTGGAAGAGAGGAAGGAGGAATATGATAAAGCAAGGGCCCGCATCTTCAGTGGTTCTAGCAGTCCAGAAGTGGAAGGTCTAGCTTCTCCAGCTGCAAATGATGGAAGAAACTATGATTCAAGCACGGATGAGCAGGAATGCCATAAGACTTTTGTTGATGAGCATGAAACACTGAGCACAAGATGGTGCTCCCAGAGTTGCCATTTTCAGGGACAGGGCAAAGGATCGCAGTGATCCAGATTATGATCGAAGCTATGAAAGGTATTGCATTAGTTGTCCAAGGCACTGCACCATGATCAGTATCATCACCTGTCAATCAAACAATGCTGTTAATGCTGTCTAAATGTTGCAGGTATATCAAGGGCGTGACACCTAGCCAGACCTTCAGCTTGGCAGCTTGCAATGTTCTTCAGGTTCCATTTTTGCAACAGGAGGCAGGTTTTGCTCAGCTGGGTCAATTTCCAAGGAATCAAACTCATATGAACTATGGGCCACCAGATTCAAATTTAAACCCCTATTGTGCTGTTGGATGCCAACAAACTCCCAGGGATGCTGTCTATATGCAATGGCCTTCCACTACCATGATGTATGCACAGTCTTATGGACATTTCAGACATGGCATTTTCCAGGTACACATTCATATGATTATCTGATCTTCTGCTGCCATTGTTGGTGTCATCTAGAAGCTGAGCTGAGCATTTTATGGACTATAGTTTTCCCTTGTTTGGGCTTTCATCTCTTGGTTTTTTAAAGTCTGGGAAAACATCTTTTCTGCATCCTCTCAGCTCAGTCTAGTTAGTATTCAACCCACTTAAGGCCCAATTTCTTACTAACTTCTAGGACAATCGAGCAATTTTTTGGAAAATAATACAGGCTGAAAATAGCCAAGTACGTGGTGCGGTGTTTCATCTGTGAAGTCTAATATGTTATATTGTAACTATATGTATTTTCTGTTATATCACGCTTACTGGTTTGATATCACAAGAATATACAAAATGAAGCAGGGGCTGGCTGGAGTTGCCAGTTGGCTTAGGTTTATTATGCAAGGAAAAAGACATGAAATCCACACCATTACCAAATTGGTCCCTAAAACTAATGTGGTGGTGCCCCATGGATGGCTTAACTTCCTATCAATGACACCTGCAACAACAGCAGCAGGAACAAAGCTTTAATCCCAAATTGTTTGGTAACTGTTTTGGACCCATTGGAATAATCTTATGATAAATGAACTCTCAATTTTTTGTTACAGCACATGAACCTGTAAACCTTATGCATGGCTCTGAATTCAACTTTTTCTTAACTTCAATTGTTAGAATTTGAAAATAATATTTGTGGTTGTGCAGGCTCCGTTCTATCAGCAACCTCTGAGCTTTCATCATATGCAAAACCATTAGGGGCATGAAGGACGTGTCAGATGTGTAAGAATAAGTTTGGTAGACAAGAGACAATGTATGAATTTATGAAACTTCGTTCAGTTCTAGGCTGTGTTAGGAACAAAGTACCAAAATAGCACTCAGTATTACCGGTATTCGAATCATGCTATATTTTGGTTGTCCACCAGTTTTAATTTGCTGCTTCTGTTATCATCCAATTTACTTCGTTTTTGGATTTTTTTTTTCGCTTGAAATGGTTTGTAAGAGGGAGCCAATGGTAGCTTCTTTACAGTAGATTTTACAAATACGTAGGAGAACAACAAGAAAATGAATCCCCAGGCGGTAGACTTGATAGAGGTATCATTTTGTTTGGTGTGTCGTTGAAGATTAAAATCCCCTTTTAGTTGTTCTCTATGACCGACATATAGGATAAGAATTGATTGGTTGTTACCATATGTTAAAAATTTTGTAGTTCAGAATACGGTTAGAAACAATAGGATTGAGCGGTTGGTATAAGAGCTACTCTAAAACACTCCTCTGGGTGACTGATGTATTCTCTACTGCGCATGGTTAAATGAGAAAAGGCAATAAGCAATTGAATTTTGTAATTTTTTTTGTAGTCCGTGGTCTTCTTAAAGCCAGCACCATATCCTGATTCCAAAACCTTGCCCCATATGCAATTTTGTTGCAGTGCTCGCTTGAGTTTATGTGCAATAATCATAAATGGATTGACAAGTGTTGGCTACAGGAAGAATTCATATGGAAAATCTAACATGGTGGTGTTCGGAGCTTTTTTTATTTGGTTGATTGCAGGAAAATATGAAGGAAAACCTTGACTGTAATCAAAATTAGGTGAGAAATAAGGGAGCTGGGAGATGGTATGTAGAAGGGTCGTCCTGGTATGCCTTCATTGGAGGGATCCTAGAGGACAGCTGGGTCTTCTAACTCTTCCTATTAGTGGTGTAGACCAGCCAAGGAGGTGGTGGTTATTGGTGGTTGGTTCTCTTTTTGTTTTGGCGTGTGGGCAAAGTTACTCGCTTCTTCAATTAGCCAAGCTTGAAAGCCTACAGAGTTATTTGCCCAGTGTATTTCTTGTGGTATGGGTGCCTTGAGATCTAAATACAAAGCTAAACCTAGACGATGAGTTGCGGTTGCAAGAGATAATGGTAACAAGCCTATTTCAGTCTCCTTATTCTGGGAAGTATGAATATCCCCCACCAATTTCACCTCATTATGGAGGACACTGGTCCTCTAGAAGTGTTATATTTGTGTCGTTCAAAGGTGCGGGGGTGGGCTTAATAGCTTGCCTGAACATGCATGCAATGCCCCTAAACTTGGATGAGCGGTTCAAGCCTCGGTCCTACCTTGCTGGCTTTAAATGTGTTCCTCTCCAATTCTGCTAATGTAGATAGATATGAGCTAATTTTGAGGTCTTCCTCTCTTTGCTGGATGAGGACGTTGAAGCCTAGTTGGGTATGTTATTGGTGTGCTTGGTTTCCTATGTGTCAACTTCTAGATTTTGTTGGGTCTATGGATGTTGGTTGTTGCCTCCATAAAAGATAATTCTTGCATTGAGTTTTATAACAAGGTTGGAAAAATAAAGTGATATTGCGTCAAGAATTCCATATATGAGGTATTTTGTTTGCGGGAAACCACGCTGGACCAGTTAAAGTAGATTGGTAGGCCTATCCGTGTCAATTGACTGAACAAATGGAAAGTTACGGTGCTTTGGATTGTTTTGGAGGGATACCGTATGATGTGGCTGATAAAGCCATGTGTAAGTTAATGATCGAAATTATACGATAGGGGAAGTTGAAAGGGTGCTAACGGTCCTAGCTTTTAGGTGGCCCCAGTTTTAAGGCAGCCCCAGTTCTAAGGTGGTCTCAATTCCTAGGTGGCCCCAGCTCCAAGGTGGCCCTGGTTCTAAGACGGCCCTAATTTCTAGGCGGCTTCAATTCTAAGATGGTCCTGGTTCTAAGGCGGCCTCATCCCCGGACTCGGTCTCAGCTTCCCAGACAAGCCTTCGCTTCTAACGAAACCGGGCCCACCAATCGCCTGTGGCCCATGTGTCTTGTAAATAAAACTCCCCAAGCTCTGGCACGGGGCCTAAAAAGTCATCATCCATTATGAAGCTTTAATGCCTCGGATCAGATGAGCCAAAAAAGTCATCATCTACCACAAAGTACCAATCACCCAGTTTAGATGGGATGAATCCCACTAATTCTGACATTCCATCTGCAAAGTCATGGACTATCATGAGACTCCAAACTTCTCAAGCAAGTCTCACAGATTCCAAGTGTCAATAAAACGGGTAAGAGGGACCCCTGACCAAGGTATGAACTCTCAAACACTTAGAGAGCCTTTGGATCCTCAACATTCTCTCTCGAGCTTCCTCAAGCTCATGGTTGTGATCATGATCACTGACTTGAGCATCAGAGGGTCCCCGTCGGAATATCTGATCCCTAGGATTTCTTGTAGATCTCAGTGCGAAGGTAAAGCTTTATCAGCAAACTCATGGCACATCTACTAATGCTTAAGGACGTCAGCTCGAGGTGATTAGGTACCATCAGATTGACGCATCAGAAAGAAGGGAGTGCACTAAAGAAAGGATAACTTTGTATCTCTGAGTTACAAGCTCACCCTCTCTCGGATAATAATGGTGGTGACACATGCTCAGGAGGCATCCAATTATGCTGGGGGCATCCACATCGTATTGAGCAATAGGAGGCCAATCTCCTTGCTCCTTCCTCGCCACCAGCCTTGGCCACTCAACAAGAACAATTGGCCACCCTTACTCAACAAGTCCAAGCTCTTGTTGGGGTGGTTCGTGAGCTGTAAGAGTAATGCCTGGTGGTGGCTACTCAGCAGCAACCCGGGTCTCTCACGTTGCCTACAGTAGCTGCACCAGCTAGCCAACAATCCACATACAGAAGATCCCCTCCAGGAGAGCATCATCGCCGTCATGCTCCATCTAAGCACCACCACTGCAAAGCCTCTAAAAGGTTGCAGTCCCCCATTCGCCACTTGAGCAGTCCCTCCCTCAGACGGCGACATGGGAAAGAGCCCAAGCGGACACATTGCCACGAGCATCACCTCTTCCTCTACTCATCTTCTGAATCAACGGGTGAGGATATCAACTACGAAGTGGAGAGGCACTTGAAGGAGCAACACCGCAGTTGGAAGAGCTCAGCCAGAGGCTCAACAACTAGCCGGGGGTCGACTATGACACTCGCCATATTATGGATGAGCCTATCTCTTTCAGGTTCCATCTTCCTTATCTAGATCCATATGATGGTACCATGGATCCACTTGACCATCTAGAGAGTTATAAAGCCCTATGCAAGTCCAGGGAGCAACCGACGCCCTTCTATGTATTGCTTTTTCCGCCACCCTTCGGAAGGCTAGCTGCGCATGCATGGTATTCTCGTCTACCTTCATGCAGCATTGACTCCTTCCAACAGTTGAAAAAAATATTATTAGCACATTTTGATGCCTATTGGAAGATTATCTGGGTAGCAAACAGCTTGGTCTCTGTTCGATAGAAGAAAGGAGAACCTTTGAAAGATTTTGTGGCCCGTTTCAAGACGACGGCTCTTGAGGTGTAACACCTCGATGATGCTATGGCCACTTTTGCCCTGAAGCGGGACTTTGCCTCTCCTGTTTCACTTATTCATTAGATAAAAGGCCTTCTAGCTCTTATGCTGAGATCCTAAGTCGTGCATAAAATATATTCGCACCGACAAAGTTGACCTCATGCGAAAGGAAACTGAAGGGAAATCTATCAAGAGACCGGTCCGCATGGAGCCAAACAAACCTTCCCCTAAGAAGCCTGAGCCCCCGCACCAGCCAGATAACTGATGCTAGAGCTTTGCTTCCAAAGAAGACAACCTCACATCTCCTCGCTCTAGGTCTCACATCCTTTAGGAGATCGAGAGCGAGCCTTACTTTCGGCGCCCTCCCCCACTAAAGAAGGATGCCACCCGCAACAGGAGCCATTATTGCCATTTCCACTGAGATTATGGCCATGTATAGAAGGTTGTCGCAACCTAAAGTGTGCCATCGAGGAGCTCATCCAGAGGGGCTACCTCGAAAAGTTCATCTATAAGAGAGGACCTTTGGCCATTCTAGCTCTGATGGGGCCTTCGCTTATCTAGGCTAATGTTGATAATACTCCGACAGAAAGGACGTAGGCATGCTTTCCTGAGGGATAGTTTCATCCTCCAAAAGATCGAGAGGGGAGGAGAGAATAGAGAATGTAATCCCTTTTTCTAAAGGAAACTAGCGGGGGGAAACAATCTGAATGATGATAGTATTATCGCCTCCATGACGATCGCTAAGCATCCTGTAAAAAGAATTTTGGTTGATAGTGGAAGCTTCGCCGACATCCTTACTTATGATGCCTTTGTTCGGATGAATTTATCTCCCAGCTCTCTCCAACCGATGGCGATGCCTCTGGTCGGTTTCACAGGAAACTCTGTGAGGGTAGAAGGTAAAATCACCCTGTTGTCTATGGTAGGATCGCTGCCATATCAAAGCACAGTCCTAATGAGGTTTTTGGTGGCTCGAGTGTTGTTGGCCTACAACGCCATACTCGGCCGCCCTAGTCTAAACCATCTAGATGTGGTGATATCTATCAAGCGCCTTCTCATAGATTCCCTTCCAGTGAAGGGGTCGGCAAGATGCGCGGGGAGTGAAATCCATTACAACTATGTTACCACATGGCTCCCAGCCCTCAGGAGGTAATAATTCCATCGACGCCAGAGCTGCTCGATCCCAGGGAGTCTGAAAGACGAGGAGAGCTAGCCGAGCACTTGCTAACCTATCCGCTGGGGGGCGATCCAGCGAGGATTGTGCAGATTAGTGAGCTCCTTCCTCTAGAGATGAAGAATCACCTCCTTGCCTTCTTGCGGGCGAACTTAGACATCTTTGCCTAGTCAGCATCGGACATGCCCGACATACCTTCAAAGGTAATTACTTATAAACTTAATATTAATCTGAAGTATTGGCCTATCCATTAAATGAAGAAAAGTTTCACCCCTAAGCGGCAGAGAGCCATTGACAAGGAAGTCAGTAAGCTGCTTGCTGCTTGCTACATTCGGAAAGCACAATATCCGAATTGGCTGGCCAATGTGGTGATTGTCCGAAAGGCAAGCAGAAGCTAGAGAATCTGCATCGACTTCATCGACCTTAATAAAGCATGTCCGAAGGATAGATTTTCGCTTCCATGGATTGACCAATTGGTAGACTCTACATCTGGTCATGAACTCCTTAGCTTCATGGATGCCTTCTTCAGATACAACCAAATAAAGATAGACCCGATGGATGAAGAGAATACTTGCATCACCGGGAGAGGCATCTACTGTTACAAGGTAATGCCCTTAGGTTTGAAAAATGCAGGGGCCATGTACCAGAGATTGATGAATAAGGTCTTTAAAGATCAAATTGGGCACAACATGGAGGTGTATATGGATGATATGCAGACTAAGATCACCTGCATTGCCATCCATATTGCTAATTTAAAGGAAACATTCAATAACCTCTGGTGCCACCAAATGAAGCTTAACTCTCGCAAGTGTGCATTTAGGGTCACCATCGGAAAATTTCTAGGCTTTCTGTGACCTAACGAGGGATCGAAGCAAATTCGAAGAAGATTTAAGCCATTCTTGATATGAGGCAACCAGTCAATAAGAAGGAGGTGCAACGGCTCACCGGAAGAGTGGCCGCTCTAAGCCAGTTTCTGTCAAGATCAGTTGAAAGATGCCTACCTTTCTTTAAAGTTCCACGCAAGGCAAACGGCTTCGAGTGGATGGAGGGCTACTAGAAATCCTTCAAAGAACTAAAATAGTTTCTATCCATCCCACCGTTATTGTCAAAGCCAAAGGAGGGAGAAAGGCTCTTTCTTTATCTTGCTACCTTCTTGGAGGCAGTCCGCTCCATTCTAGTGTGCCTCGACTCTGACGGAGCACAGAAGCCCATCTACTAGACTAGCAAAGTGCTTCATGATGTGGAGGTCAGGTACTCCAGAACTAAAAAAATTATTTTACTCTAATCATTTTCACTCAGCATCTCAGGCTATACTTTCAAGCCCATCCGATCGTAGTGCTCATGGACCAACCTCTCGTCTTGACACTTTCGATCGATCTTTCATTCCAGTCCAGATCTACCTTGAAGTCCCAGGTGTTGGTGAATTTCTTGGTCGAATGCACCTGGACCGAAGAACAACATGAAGATTTCCTAATGATATGTTCATACGCTAGTGAGAGCACGACAGAGACCTAGATCCTCCATGTTGATGGTGCCTCCAATTCTTAAGGAAGCAAAGCGAGCTTATTCTTGCAAATTTGGAAGGCATAGTGTTGGAGTACGCCCTTCGGTTTCTCTTCAAAGCTACAAATAATCAAGCCGAGTATGAGGTCTTATTAGCCGAAATCAAATTCGCGTAGGAGTTCAGAGTAAAACACCTCAGGGCCTTCACCAACTCCTAACTTATCTCTGGACAAATCACTGGAGAGTATAAAGCTTGAGACCTCATTATGTCTCGATATATGAATAAGGTCAACTCACAAACCTCCTTATTAGCTTATTTCAACATTAGCTATATTCACAGAGGCAAAAATGCCAGAGCTGACACCTTATCATGGCTGGCCACTTCGGTGGATAACACCCTAGGAAGAACATATGTCGAGCACCTAGAAACTCTAAGCATTGATACAACGGAAGAAGTTCTACCAGTCACACAGGGGTCAATGTGGATGGACGCTTACATCTGCTACCTCACTAATGGTACTCTTCCCATTGATCGCACGGATGCCAGGCTGCTCAAGTGGAAGGCTTCCAAGTTCGTGCTGTTGAATGGGTAATTATATAAGAAGTCCTTCTCTTATCCCCTCCTCAAATGTGTTGGTCCTACAGACGCTGATTATATCCTCAAAGAGATCCTTAAAGGCATATATGAGAACCATCCGGGAGGTAGATCGTTGGCGTACAAGGCTCTCTGTTATGAATATTATTGGCTCACTATACGAAAGGATGCCACTAAGCTAGTCTAAAAGTGCGATAGCTGCCAATGACATGCTAATATCCAACGATAGCCAGCATCTCAACTGAGTCCGCTCTCGGCCCCGTGGCCCTTCGCTCAATGGGAAATAGACGTCCTTGAACCGTTCCCCCCAGCTTTGGGTCAACGGAGGTTCTTGCTTGTCGCCGTCGATTACTTTACCAAATGGGTCAAAGTCGAAGCGTTAGCCAAAACCATCGAGAGCAAGATGAAAGAATTTTTCTGAAGGTCTATTATTTGCCATGTCGGACCACCCCATACTATCATCACCGACAACGGTCAGCAATTCGATAATGCTGCATTCAAGACTTTTTGTGCCGAGCTGATTATCTGTCATCGATTCACTTCTGTCGGATATCCACAAACCAATGGAGAAGCAGAAGTTATGAATCAAATCATCCTTCAGGGACTCAAAACCTGGTTGGATGAGTTCAAAGGCAGATGGGTGGAGGAGTTCCTAAGTGTGCTATGGGCATATCATACAACTCTAAGGATCCCCATAGGAAAGACTCCTTTTAGTCTCGTCTTCGGATCTAAAGAGGTCATCCCGATAGAGATCGGCCTTCCAAGTCTCCGAGTGGAGTCATACAATGAAGAAGGCAATCCCCCTCAACTGAGAGCTAGCCTCGATCTCATCGATGAGATGCGAGACCAGGCGTGGCTTAAAATGGCTATCTTTCACAAACGAGCAGTAAAATATTACAATGCCCGAATCTGCCTCAAGACATTTTGCCCTGGAGATCTAATCCTCAGAAGGGCCAAGGTATCCAAACCAACCGAGGAGGGTAAGCTATCTTCAAATTAGGAAGGGCCCTATCAGGTTACTGAAGCACTTCATCGAGGAGCGTACCAGATCAAAAATCTCGACGGACGGCCAATCCCATACACTTGGAACGTGGATAACCTTCGCTAGTATTATCAGTAATGGATGTATTTGGCTAATGAAAATAAGAGGAGCTTTAAATATTGTCTTCTTATCCGACTTTAAAAATTTAGCAACTTCTGGGCCAACCGTAAAATCCCCGAGGTAGATCCAAAAGGCTCTCGATGGCCCCGCAATCATAAGGTCCACCCCCGAGCCGATCGAGAGACCTCCAAGGCGGTTCAAGACTTATGGTTTCAGTGACCTCGAGGCTACTCTCAGACCGGCCGTGAAACCCCCAAGGTAGTTCCAAAAGGCTCTCGATGGCCCTGCGATCATAAGGTCTTGAAACCCCCAAGGCGCTTCAAGACCTATAGTTCATGCGACCTCAAGTCAACTCCCGGGCTAGCCGTGAAACTCCTGAGGTAGTTTCAAAAGGCTCTCGATGGCCTCGCGATCATAAGGTCACCTCTGGGTTAGCTAAAAAACTCCTGAGGCGGTTCAAGACCTAAGATTCTGACAATCTCGAGTCAACTCTCAGACTGGCCATGAAACCCTTGAGGTAGTTTCAAAAGGCTCTCAATGGTCCTGCGATCATAAGGTCCACCCTCAGGCCGACCGAGAAAACCTCCGAGGTGGATCAAGACCTATGGTTTCAGCAACCTTGAGTCAACTCTCAAGCCGGCCGTGAAACTCCTGAGGTAGTTCCAAAAGGCTCTCGATGGCCCCATGATCATATGGTCACCCCGGGCCGATCGAGAAACTCCCAAGGCAGTTCAAGACCTATGGTTCCGATGACCTTGAGTCAACTCCCGGGCCAACCGTGAAACCCCTGAGGTAGTTCCAAAAGGATCTCGATGGCCCTGTGATCATAACGTCACCCTCGGGCTGGTCGAAAAATTCCCGAGGTAGTTCAAAACCTATGGTTTCAGTGACCTCGAGTCAACTCCCGGGCCAGCCATGAAACCCCCATGGTACTTTTAGAAGGCCCTTGAAGGACCTAGGATCAGCATCAACACTCGAAGATTACTTCGACAAATGCCTAAGGAGTGGAAGCGGGTTCAAGTATTCTAATGAAATCTACACAAATCTCCAACCGGGTTGCTGACTCTCAAAGCAAGCCAAAGAGATTGGGGACATGCCCTATCATGTCTGAAGGCCAAAGCCAAGATGTGATCACGAAGAGACTAAGATTCTACAAAAATCTAAGTACATTGTACTTAATCAAAATATTTCTTTCATTAATATATTTTCAATGTCATATAAGAAGACCGACCTTAGTCGGATTATAAAAGTGTCAAAAGAAGAAAAAAGGCAAAATCTATAGTTCGGCGGGCCTCGGTCCGTCCTTGGCACTGTCTCTCTCCAGATCTTTTTCCTCTTCAGGGTCATCAAGCTGAAGACGATCAAGCCCGTCGATCTTGAAGACCCAGAAGACCTTATTCTTGCAAGTATCAAAACCTTTGAGGAAGGCATCGATGGACACCTCACTCAGCTCCGTGACAAAGTCAATGAACCTCTGTAGCGGTCCATGGCTTTCCGAGCTTGGGTTTCGGCAGCGGCCACCTTTTCTATGGCTTTTTGGGCTTAGGCCTCAGTGGCAGTCATCTTCTTCCAGACGGCTCGAGCATCCGCCTCTTTGATAGCCAACTTCTCCATGGTGGTCGGAACCTCAGATTCGGCCTTATCGGCCCTCTCCTCGATATAGCCCAATTTAAGGAGAGTGTCTTCCAACTTCTCCTCAGTGGGCTTAAGCCTCGTCATGGCCTCCATCAGTTTGGCCTCGTGACTCTGGCCTTTCTCTCGGCCTCCTCGACCTTGGCCTTTAAAAAGCGGCTCTCCTCTTGAGCGGATCGGAGCTCACCGGCTACCTTAGTTTCTTGGGCCCGGACCTTGGCCAGCTCCTTGGCCAAGTTGTCAGTCCAAGCTTTGGTTGCCATCAACTCCTTTCGGGCGAGCCCATAGTTGTTGGCGGCTCCAACGCAGGCATCCCAAAGGACAAAAAGGTCCTTGACGTCTGCAAGAACCAATCAGTTAGGGCTTGGATCAAATCCAACATAAAGAGAAATGAAGCTAACAAGCTTACTTGAAGGGCGACAGTGAAGAGTGTGTCAAGGCATCGGAGATTGATCAACGATGAAGGTTGGCCTAAAAGTTGGGAAGGCTGGAGCGACTCAATATGTGCTCCACTAGCTGACCGTTGTGCATCTCCGATAGCCTCGATGGTCGGCCTCTTGGGGTGCTAGTGGCAGTCTCTCCTCCTCCAGATGTCGACCGGGCTGCAGGCAAGGCCTCATCTTCAATTTCCATGATCTGAGGTGCCTCGACCCTCACCTCCAGTGTTGCTTCACCCCTTGGCTCAGCAATAGCCAGGGGCTTGTTCCTCGATGGTCCCGCCTTGGCTTTGGTAGGAGGAGGCCCCGTTGCTGGCGCCTCAGCCTGAGGATTTTTCTTTCTCGGTTCCCCTGCTAGTACATCCTTGGCGGGAATCACGGGGGCTCGAGATGATTCACCCTAATCCTCTCAGTAAGGTCTTTTGGGCGCTGCTCTTGCCGTATCACTAGCGGCCTCCCTTCTCCTTTGGATGCCTGCCATCAAGTGCTCAAAAGAGAACCTCATCACTGCACAAAAGGTCAAAGGTCAAAAAAAAATGATTGATGAATGAATAAAGGATATGGTGCTCATCGGGCACCGGTGGTGATGATGCCGGCGCTACGCTGGCCTCACGGAGGTTACTCTCCGACAATAGCTCTCGGTAGGGAGGAATGTCAAAGGATATCAAAGAGTCAAAAATTTCTCAATCTCTCTCCTCTACAACTAAGTTCTTGTTAGGGCCAATGTTAGGACTCCCCCAGCCCATCCTCATCCCATCCATGTGTGCATAGAAAAATTGGGATTTTCATCCCTTGATTTTGGAGGAAAAATCAAGCTAAGGGTTCTCTTGGGTCTAGAGGCGAAGCTCCATCATCCAGCCTTATTAGGGTTGGAAAGTTTATACAAGGCCCAGAACAAAGAAACTCGGATAAATGCCATAAAAATGGCAGAGTACAATGAAGACGCAGATGATCCGAATGGAGTTCGGTGTCAACTGTGCTGGGACAATATCATACCTATTTAAGAAGTTAAGGAAGAAGGGATGGAAGGGAAGACGGAGCCCACGCCTAAAAAATTCCTCATACAGGGAAACCCCACTAGATTGGCTAGAGGTTACCCTATCATTGCAATGGGGAACAGAAAGGTAGATGCTATCGGGTATCCTATATTTGGCCCTAAGGTCCTCTATCTCTGTGGAAGACGTGGTGGAGGATATCCCCTCCAGACCAGCAGATTCAGAGATGATAACCGGAGGAGATGTCAGACGACTTGATGGTGGGGGAGAGACTCTAGGTGGTGCTTGGGTCACGATCGCCAGGCGGTCACGGATGAAGATGGCACCAGGCGCCTGATGCCATGCCTGAAGGATCTCATCCTTAGAGGGCTCGATCATGGGACTCTTACCCTTTCTACTAAAACTAGGATCTATAAGGAAGCAAAGAGGCGAAAGGGACTAACCTAAAAATCAGAGAGACAGAGCAAAAACTCAGGACTCATAGAGCGAAAGGAGCACAGAGAAGGTACTGGAGGCATGAAAATCTTGAAGGGATGGGCGAGACGATCTTTATACATGATTTTTAAAATGTTCCATCCACGCAGTGCCATGTGAAGGCCCATAAGTGGAGACAATGCCTAGCTGTCAAAAAACTCTTCACTATCCGAGATACAATCCTCGGTGATGCTCGAAGAGCGTGATCCATGCCCAATGATAGGACGTGGATAAGAGTGATCCAATAATGGCACTCCATTATTTTTATCAATCAAGAGGTATTTTTCTTGATCTTTTCGCAGATCATATTCTTTTGGTACCATTCCTTAAATGAAGAAGATAGAGGAGACTTTACCTTCTCGAGGGCATGTGCCTACCCCCGCTAGTTGACGATGCATAAGGCTCAGGAGCGAGGGGCATTTGATGTGGCTGATAAAGCCACATGTAACTTAACAACCAAAATTACCTGACGACGGAAGTCGAAAGGGTGCTAATGGCCCCAGCTCCTAGGTGGCCTCGGTTCTAAGGCGGCCCCAGCTCCTAGGAGCCCCAGTGCTAAGGCGGTCTCAGTTCCTAGATGGCCCCAGCTCCTAGACGGCCCCGGTTCTAAGGCGGCCCCAGCTCCAAGGTAGCCCCAGTTCTAAGGCAACCCTGGTTTTTAAGGCGGTCCCAGCTCTTAGGCGGACCCAGTTCTAAGATGGCTCCAGTTTCTAGGTGGCCCCAGTTCTAAGGCAGCCTCAACTCCTAGGTGGCCCCGGTTCTAAGACCTCATCCCTGGACTCTGTCTTAGCTTCTTAGATAAGCCTTTGCTTCCGATGAAATGGGCCCACCAACTGTGTGTGGCCCATGTGTCTTGTAAGATAAACTCCACTAGCTCTGGCACGGGGCTTAAAAAGTCATCATCCATCATGAAGCTTTAATGACCCAGATTAGATGAGCCCAAAAGTCATCATCTGCCACAAAGTACCAATCATCTAGTTCAGATGGGATGAATCCCACTAATTCTAACATTCCATCTACAAAGTCATGGCCCATCATGAGACTCCAAACTTCTCAAGCAGTCTCATAGATTCCAAGTGTCAACAAAATGGGTAAGAGGGACCTCTGACCAAGGTATGAACTCTTAAACACTTAGAGAGCCTTTGGATCCTCAACATTCTCTCTCGAGCTTCCTCAAGCTCACGGCTGTGATCCTAATCACTGATTTAAGCATCAAAGGGTCCTCGCCGGAATATCCGGTCCTCAGGACTTCTTGCAGATCTCGGTGCAAAGGTGAAACTTCATCAGCAAACTCACGGCACATCCACTGATGCTCAAGGACACCAGCTCGAGGTGATCAGGTACCATCACCGTAACTACTTAGAATGAGAATATGTTGGATGGATCTTGCATGCCTTCTCCGTTTTCTTTGTCTTTACCAGTCTTGTTAAAGACCAGGCACATCTAAGGCGCCAAGACCCTCTATCACCTCAGGCGCAATGTCAAGGTAAAATAAGATGCTAGTTTTTATATATATAATAATAATAATAATAATAATAATAATAATAATAAACGTTAAATCTTTAGAAATTATCATCAACGAAGACTTTCATATGAAACATAAGTTATACATCATTAGATATACATTGAAATTAACCAAAAGACTTCACAATATATATCTAAGTTTTAAGTATCCAAAGCAATAGAACATAGATTATCAAATACAAAATTATCAACTCAAAGTTTTAGAAAGCAAAATCCTAATACACTCTAAAGTCTAATATTCATTGGCCTCCACCACATCTTCATCATCACTCATGCTTTCATCACTACCATTACTAGATCTGCAACCCTCAATCTTCTTGTATTCTTATAAATCGGCCTTTTCCTCTTCAATATTCAGTGCCCCGGAACTTGAAACCTTTACTAAAGTTTTTCATCTTGCTTGTTGCCTAATGTATATTCTCATTTCTCCAGTTCCTGATGCCTTTGCCATATCAACCCAAGTCAAGTCATCACCACCAAAAACTAAATCATCTTCTTAATTTAATAGAAGTGTTAGCAGCCAACCCTCCAATCAGCCATTCATTATTGTCATCTCTGTCATTTAGAGAGATGGAATCAATTGTTGAGCAAGAATCAGCTCTTATTCCAATTATTGAGACAAATTAGTTGATATTTGGACCAACTGCTGTAGAAAATCTCTTGATCTGAACCAAAAATCAGCCATCAAGAGAGAGAATAGGATAGTCACCTGGTCCCACGCAAAAGAGAGAAAAAATTCCAAGAAAGAGGATGCATAGAATAGAAAATTTGGGTATAAGTTAGAAAGATTAGAGAGAGAAAGAGGCGTTCCAAGACTTCACACCTTCCTTTTTTAGAGAGAGAGAGGTCGTACGCTAGGAGAGAGAAAAGGGGATGTGGCAGCTAGAAAGAGAAAATGCTGCTTCCTTGGGATTTATGCATCCCACTCATAGGAGAGAGAGAATGCTTGGATGAGAGAGAAAGGAACTCATGTGGAGGAGAGAGGATGCGATAGAGAGAGAAAATAGTGCCCATCGCTTAGAGAAAGAAAGTGCGCCACCTAGCGAGAGAGTGCATGAGGGAGAGAAAGAAGATGACTCTCTAGGGTTTCTCATGTCTCTAGAGAGAGAATGGATGGTGGCTAGGGTGAGGCAAGAGAGAGAAAGAAACTTTGGTTTTTTGAAAGAAAATATTCTTTGTATTTCTTACACAAACTCTAGGGTCTAAGGTTTATATACATGGCCAAGCTGACTTGATCCTGGCTCAGAAAAACTCTCGTGGCTAACCCAATGAGATTAAGTTCACCCCAAAGCCCATGTATACCATAACTTGACTCAATCTTAAAACCTTTACTCACATCTAGTCCAATACAAGTTAGCCCCCTCAAAACCCATAGCCCAACATGGGCCTTGAGATAACCTAGAGCTCAAAATAACTCTAAAATCCTCCATGATGCCTCATGAAGTGTGGACCTTGGCCTTTCCTTGTTCTTTTGAGCCTTGGGAGCACCATAATAGGTCCAACGTCAATAACATTCCACATATTAAATTGAGCATTGGGAGCTTGATTGTACTTGACATAGACTGAATCATATAACTTCTGATACTCTAGTCTATTTCTCTTCTTTGTATCAATCAATTACATCAATTTAAGAATTAAATTAACATTAGTAAATGCCTACTGATAAGTCTATTTATTATCCCAATTTAACTATTAAAATAAATATTAATTACTTTAAATTTATTAAGAATTGATACTTTTTATGAATGGTTGTAGAAAAGGAGCCTATATATGGAAAGAGCTCGATTTTGGAGTCCAACAATGCAGACATCACTCAAATCAGGATTTTATTTGTTCGAAAAGGAAGAAAGAGATGATTTCATATGATTCTCAATGCAAACTAAGGCAAGTGATATGAAACGGATGGCTGAAGAGTTTTCTCATAATATTTAAACGATCTTGAGCCCGATTGACTTCAACTTTGACTAGGAGGAATCCTTCGACAAGCTCTATAAAAGGAGAACCTCAGGCAGTAGTTAGGGAGGGAGAGTTTTCTCTAAAGTTCTTTTTATTTTTCTTTTATTTAGATCATTGTATTTAGGCCTGGAAGAGAAAAATTATGGAGGGGATGCTGGCAGCAGCAATGCACGACTAGATTCCTTCAACTTATAATGATGAGAAGTCTGTAACCAGGTTCTATCTTCTTTTTTTTCTTGATTTTTATGTAATAAAAACATGCTCTTCTTTCATATATCTTTCAAGTTATTTTTCTAATCGAGGTTTTGATTTGGCATACATAGCATGTACCCTCTATCGATGTGCCATGATCTCAGGATACGGTACATGCCTAGAGAGACAGATCGTAGTATGGTAGTTTAGACATCTAACTTTACAAATAATTAGATAGTTTATACGAGGATGTGTATCTCCTAATATGATACATGCCTGACAAGACATAAATTATTTTAACCTTGAATTTGTAAAAATTATTACTAGTGCAACATAAAGAAAAGAAGATAAAACTGTTTGCATGATGGATTCTTGGATTGCTTCTCCTGCTATTTTAATTTCATTAATTAATTAGTTGTTATCTTTTAATAATCGCTATTCTTACTATAATCCTATAAAGATAATTTTTTTTTTCTTTTCGTGAAATAATTGCCCTCGATCCTAAGATATGATTCCAATTCACTACTAGCTATAGTAGTGAGTATATTTTATTTTTGATTGTCAATGATAGCGATCAAATTTTGGCGCCGTTGCCCGGGATCCAGGCACGATTAGTTCACGAAAAAAAAAAGAAGTTAAAAAAATAAAAAAATCCATAATTTTTTTATTAATTTTATTCTTATTTTTGATTTTTTTATTATTTCATTATTATTCATGCTTCTATATAAAACAAAGAGTAAGAAAAAAAATTATTGAATAGTTATTGCTCTCTTTAGCTTTTTATTTTTTTTAAATTACCTTAGTTATTAGATTTTTTATTTTCTTTTTAACATAAAAAAATTACTTTTCTTCTGGTCACATATCAACTTTTAACCTAATAAACTTTTTCTTTCAATTAACTTACCTTAAATAAACTAAAAAAAGCCTAAGATACTTTCCATAAAACATAATTAATTTAAGGAAACAAATAATGAACTTTAAAAACTTTCTAACTTGTTTAGACATATGCTTGTTGCATAGCATTTTTATAATTAACTTTAAGGGCACAAATCCTAATCAATATAAGGTGAGGAGTTGATCACCCTTTCTTGGCCCATAAACCGCATTCTTTATTTTGTATTAATCCAAGCCTTTAACTCTAAAATTAACTAGACGTCAGCCCCTAAGGAACTTGAGCTCAATAGACAAGGCATCCGAAAGAGTTGAACGGATCAGGATTGACCGATTAACTAGTGTCTAAAAAAGAAAAAAAAAATGGTTAGTCGATCAGCTAATTTTTGACTTGAAGGGCTCCAAGACAGTCTTGAAAGTTAGGAGCTATTTAAATATAGGTTAAGCCTAGAGTAAAGAGTCTAATCTTTGTTAACTTGATTGCTAATAATTATTAAACCCTAATTAAATTATTCTTAATTTCTCTTAGTTCTAGGAATCTCTTAGTATACTTCTTTTTAGAATCTTTTCCTTTCTTTTCCATTACATTAATTTAATTTTATATAAAAAAAAATAATTACTGTTTACTTTAGAGTGCATTGGTAGGGTGTATGCTTGGTCGCCGATCGTTACAACCCAACCTCATACCCTTAGATCCCGAGATAGAAAGAACCTTTAGAGCAAACAGACTTAGAATTATGGACCCTAATAACAAAAATAATCCACCACGTCAATTGAAGGAGTATTTTATCCCTTCAATATACATATTCACCATGCATAAAGTACCCCCAGTAGAGGCTGTTTGATATGAAATTACGTCATGTGTAATCCAAATGTTACCAGCTTTCCATGGACTTACAAATGAAGATCCCTACAAACACTTAGATGAATTCTTAAAAATTTGCTCAACTGTCAAGATTCAAAATTTTCCGATGATGCACTTAGGCTTAAGTTATTCCCTTTCTCCCTAAAAGATAGAGCCAAGTATTGGTTAAATTCACTAGACACTATTATAATTTCAACTTGGGACCAACTTCAGAGGAAATTTCTTAAGAAATACTTTTCTATAGAAAAAACAAATCAAATTAGAAAAGTCATAACCAGTTTTTCTTAGTTAGAGGGAGAAATGTTTAATGAAACATGGGAGAGATTAAAAGAATTAACTAGAAAATGGCTACACCATGCAATACCTAAATGGAAGTCAGTTCAATGTTTTTATGATGGATTGTCAGAAAGGCACCGATAAATGGTGGATGCCTCATGTGGATGAACATTTATGCTAAAAAATGAACATAAGGCATTGCATCTTTTTAAAACCCTAAGTAAAAAATTCTTGCACTATATGTCTACTGCCCGTAGAGATCCTTCCACTGAACCTAAGAGATGTGAAATATACAACGTAGGTCAGTCTATAGACATTTATAGCAAAATTGATGAACTATCCCAAAAGCTTAATCGATTCTTACAAAGGAAAAGTATTTCCTCACCTCTTCAAAATTATGATGTCTGTATCATCTGTTCGAGTCCTAACCATCTGATAAGTGATTGCCTAGCCACATACCAATTTTCTAAGCTTGTACAGGAGTAAGCCATCAAGCTCAAATCCTAATGGCTTCTAGACCAATAAATGATCCATTTTCCAATACTTATAATCATGGATGGCGAAATCATCCAAATTTTACTCAGAACCTCAACTGTAACCAATTTATCATCAATCAGCCCAATTATCAGGAGACTAATTTTAGAAGCATGTCATATTCACAATACCCAAGCATCCCTCAACCTCCACCAAATAATCATGATCCTACTTTGAAGAGAAGGTGTTACAAGCATTAAAAGGGCTAGAAATGAATACTCAACTCCTTCACTCACACACATAATCCATTGCAAAACTAGAAATCTAGATAGGTCAACTAGCCACAACTATAAGTGAAAAAGAACGGGGTAAGCTACGAGTCAGCCTGAAGCTAACCCTGGGAACCTAAACATCCAAGGATCAAAAAAAGAAGCCCAGATTAACCAACTAAGTGTTATTTATACATTAAGATCTGAAAAATAAATAGATAACTAGGTGGGTACATATGAAGAAAAAGAATTAGAAGCCCACAACTTGAACAACTTATTGAGCTGGGTCAGCTCGAAACACCTGAGGCATCAGAGTTAATGTAATGCCCAACCCACCAGCTAAGACCATGTTAGAAGGAGATAAACAAAAATTAGGGTTGCAGCACCATTCCCAAATAGACTGAAGTCCAATGAAATTCAACCCAATTCAATAAGATTTTGGAGGTCTTTAAATAAGTTAAAGTGAACATCCCCTTACTAGATATGATCCAACATGTCCCAGCTTACGTCAAATTCCTTAAGGATCTATGTATTCAAAAGAAGACCACCAATGTGCCCAAGAGACCTTTCTGGTAGCCAGTGTGAGCTCTTACCTACAAATCACATGCCAGTGAAATACAAAGATCCAGGGTTACCCACTATTTTATGCATTATGAGTAATACCCTCATAAATAGGGCTCTATTAAACTTAGGGGCAAGTGTTAATATATTGCCATACTCTGTATATGAGCAACTAGGGTTGGAAGAACTAAAGCATACGAAAATGATCCTACAATTAGCAGATCACTCTTTGAAAGTACCCAAGGGAATAGTAGAGGATGTATTGATCAAAGTTGGTATCTTTATCTATCTGATGGACTTTGTGATTTTAGAAACTGAGCCGGTGACAAACCCAAAGAGCCACATCCCAGTGATTTTAGGTAACCATTTTGGCTATAACTAATGCTCTAATTAATTGCTAAAATGGATTAATGAAACTTTCCTTTGGAAATATGTCAATTGATCATAATATTTTCAATCTTACCAATACACATCAAACAAGCGACTCAAATTATGTTCAGGATACTATTTATGATCCAATTGACCTTAGTGACGAAGAGCTTGACCTAGAAATCTGCATAAACCAAGATGGGAGCAAATTAATGAGGTTGCTATAATTGATAAAAAAATTAAGATGAAAACTTTCAACTGAACCACTAGAGAAAGTACCTGAACCATTACCTAAACCATCAATAGAGGAAGCATCCAAATTAGAACTGAAACCCCTTCCCAAGCAACTCAAATATGCATACTTAGGTTCATCAGAAACTCTACCTGTGATTATTTCAGCTGACCTAGACTCCTCACAAGAAGAAAACTACTGAATGTCTTAAGAGAAAATAAAGAAGTATTAGGATGGACCATGGCTGACATAAAAGGGATTAGTCCCTTGATCGTTCAACATAGGATTCACTTAGGGGAAGAACCGAAGCCTATAAGAGACCTCAAAGGAGACTTAACCCAACCATGAAGGAAGTAGTAAGGAAAGAGATCATCAAACTCTTTGACAATGGTATAATTTATCCTATTTAGATAGTTCTTGGGTAAGTCCTGTGCAAGTGGTGTCCAAGAAGTCAGGAGTCACTGTGATACAAAATAACAACAATGAGTTGGTCCCTACAAGAATTCAAACAGGATGGAGGGTGTGCATCAATTATAAAAAATTAAATGCTACCACTAAAAATGACACTTTTCTCTGCCCTTTATAGATCAAGTGTTAGAATGATTAGCAGTGCATGGCTTTTACTATTTTCTGGATGGATACTTTGGTTACAATCAAATTGCAATAGCCCCAGAGGATCCAGAGAAGACAACATTTACCTGTCCATATGGAACCTTTCCTATAGACGTATGCCCTTTGGCTTGTGTAATACACTATCTACCTTTCAAAGGTGTATGATTAGTATTTTTCTGATATGATAGAACAGTTTCTTAAGATTTTCATAGATGACTTTTTTATTTTTGGGTCTACTTTTTTTGAGTGCATATATCACCTTAGACTGGTCTTAGAAAGATGCAAGGAAAAGCATCCAGTACTAAATTGGAAGAAGTGCAAATTTATGATGAAGGAAGGTATTATCCTTGGCCATGTAATTCCAAATAGAGATATAAAAGCAGATAAGGCTAAAGTAGATTTGATTATAAATCTTTCTCCACCTAAATCAGTTAAAGAAACAAGATCATTCCTTGAACATGCTGGATTCTACTGGCCTAACCTATTCAAAGATACTTATGAATATTGTAAAAGTTGTATTAGGTGCCAGTAAATAGGCTGAATCAAAAGAGAGATATGATTCTTATGAATCCAATATTGATTGTAGAGATTTTTGTTGTATGGAGAATTGACTTTATGGGACCATTTTCAAAATCTTTTGAAAACAAATATATTTTGATAGTCGTAGATTACGTATCTAAGTGGATAGAGGCAATACCTTGCATAACCAATGACAACAAAATTATTGTAAAATTTCTCAAGGAGCATATCCTCTTCAGATTTGGTATTCCAAGGGCTATCATCAATGATTGTGGAACACATTTTTGCAACAAATCCTTTGCATCACTAATGAGAAAGTATAATATCACCCATAAGATGGCCACACCTTATCATCTGCAAACGAGTGGGCAAGTAGAAGCTTCTAATCGATAAATCAAACAAATCCTAGAGAAGATCATGAACTCTAAGAGAAAAGATTGGTCAGTGAAGCTAGTGGATGCACTTTGGGCGTATCGCATTGCCTTCAAGACCAATTTAGGAATATCTCCTTATAGGCTTGTATTTGGTTAAGCGTGCCACTTGCCAGTAGGATTAGAACATAGGGCAATATGGGCCATAAAATAATTAAACATGGATTTGAATGCAACCGAAGACCAGAGGAAATTATAAGTGGATGAACTTGAGAAAATTAGAAATGAAGCATACGAGAATGCAAAAATTTAAAAGGAGAGAACTAAAACCTTCCACGATGAAGCTATTTTTAGAAAATCTTTTCGTGGGAAAAAAGTTCTCTTATACAATTTAAGGCTTCACCTATTTTTAGAAAAATTAAGATCTAGATGGACTGGCCCATACATAGTGAAAGAAATCTTTCCACATGGAGTGATAGAAATTAAAAATCTAAGTAATGGTGCTATATTTAAAGTTAATAGACAACACTTGAAACCATTCTTAGAATTACCCATTGAAGAAGCTAGGAAGGTTATGATCCTATATGAACCAGAGTAAGCCATGATGTCTAGCTGAAGACGTTAAACTTAGTACTTTTTGAGAGGCAATCCAAAATTTTATTTTTTAACCTTTATTTTAGTGATTCTTATTTTTAGAAATAAGAGACTACTCCGTACGGTCACTCCTAACATTACACGGAGCATATCTCATTCAGATGGTATTTCTTCTTATTTTATTCTTTCTTACTCCATTGAGTACAATGGAAATTAAGTTGGAAGGTAAGAGAAACCTTTTGAAAAATATTTTGAAAACATCTTGGCATTTTTTTAAAAATTATAATTTTTTTTATATATCATGTGCCATAAAAGAAATTTTTGAGCAAAAATGATTAGGAAAATGTAATAGAGTTAGAAAGTATTAGCTAATTACTGTAGCGAGCCAAGGAGTAGACTAGCTGTCAGACTTTTAGCGACCTACTTAGGTCATCTAAAGGCTATTAGCACTTTCATTGCACATGCATACTAATGAGGTAAACTAAGTATTAATTGTAAGATCAATTGAAGATTCAATCATTATTAAAAATTGATAATTATATATATCCCAACGAGAGAAACTTAAATTTAAAAAAGAGCTATTTGCCTGATAAAAAAAATAAAATAATATATATAAAATAAAAAAAGTAAGTCTAAACATTGGTTTCTCATCGAGTAACCGGGCATCTTCGCCTAAGTAAGTGTTGTTGTTCGCATCAAAAAGTGGGCAGTGTAAAGATATCAAAAAAAAATAAAATATATATATATATATATCAAATAGTGTCAAAGCTATCTCAGATCAGGTGCTTAATTTGAGGGTGTATAAAAAGTTGATCAAAGTAAGTGATAAATGAAGATACCATTGTTCCTTATAAGCTAGTATCGAAATGCTAAGTTAGCCATTACAAACACAAGTGCTTCGATCTATGGATAAACTCTAAGAAAGTTTCTGATAGTTCTGACTGTAAAATTTATTTCAAAAACTCAATATTTAGTTAGTGATACTGGCTAGCTTCTTTCAACCTTAAGCCTAGATTTAATTTTTTAAAAGAGAATCTTAATTAGTGACACATGATTTTATTTTAATTACATTGCTAAGGGACTAACAATGATTAAGTTGGAAGGTATGATAAGTCTATTTATTATCCCAATTTAACTATTAAATAAATATTAATTACTTTAAATTTATTAAGAATTGATACTTTTTATGGATGATTGTAGAAAAGAAGCCTATAATAGAAAGAGCTTGAATTTTGGAGTCCAACGATGGAGACAACACTCAAATCATGACTCTGTTTGCCCAAAAAGGAAGAAAGAATGATTTCGCATGATTCTCAGTGCAAACTAAGGTAGGTGATGTGGAACGGATGACTGAGGAGTTTTCTCACAATATCTAAACGATCTTGAGCCTGATTGACTCAAACTTTGACTAGAAGGAAGCCCTAGATAAGCTCTATAAAAAAGAACCTCATGCAGTAGTTAGGAGAGGAGAAGTTTTCTTTAAAGTTATTTTTAATATTTTTATTTAGATCATTGTATTTAGGCCTGGAAGAGAAAAATTATGAAAAAAATGCTGGCAGTAGCAATGCGCGGCTAGATTCTTTCAACTTGGGATGATGATGAAGCCTATAACCAGGTGCTATCTTTCTTTTTGTTCTTGATTTTTATACAATAAAAATATGCTCTTCTTTCATATATTTGAAGTTATTTTTCTAATCGAGTTTTTAATTTGGCATACATGGCATGTACCCTCTATCGACGTGCCATGATCTCAGGATACCGTACGTGCCTAAAAGAGACAGATCGTAGTATAGTAGTTTAGGTCTCTAACTTCGTAAATAATTAGATAGTTTATACTCTAATAGGATGTGTCGTGATCTTCTGATATGGTACGTGTCTGACAAGAGAGAAATTATTCTAACCTTAAATTTGAAAAAATCATTACTAGTGCAACATAAAGAAAAGAAGATAAAACTTGTTTGCATGATGGATTCAGATTCCTGGATTGCTTCTCCTGCTATTTTAATTTTGTTAATTAATTAATTATTATCTTTTAATAACCTCTATTTTTAATATAATCATCTATAGATAATTTTTTTTTTTTTTTGAAATAATTGCCTTTGATCCTTCAGGATACGATCCCGATTCACTACTAGCTATAGTAGTGAGTAGGTTTTATTTTTGACCGCCAACGATAGCAACCTCCTACCATTGTACCACATATTATAATTTATAAATATATGTTGAAATATACTCATATGCTTAAACACACTCCAATTATGTTTAGAACCAGCTGCACTAGCGGTTAAACTCAAAATTTTGATGGTCAATTGTTGCAAATTTTGGGCTAAATATTCAAATAAACTCCACGTGCTGCTGCAAAATTGTATAAAATTATTAACAGTTAATTTTCTAATGTAGAACATATTTAGACTTTAGAATGAATTAGAAGTACTCTTATCGGGAGATTTTGTTGTACTTGATCTAATTGCCATTAAAATACCAAAAGACCCTCGGTTTTCCTATACAATAACAATTCAGTCTTGATGTTATCTTGCACATCAATGTTTGGAATTAGCTTTTGAATGCATTCATACAATTAAGTGGTAACTTCTGCATCAAACTCAATAGTTGATTGCTATAAAAAAAAACTCTGGGTTTAAGAAGTAACTTACTACATGCAATGGATGATGAAGCTGGCATTCCCATCTATTATCAATGATAGCAAATATCCCTTTATACCTTGCTTCATTTCCATTAAAAGCTTTTTGAATAGCTTCTTTAACTCTATCCATAGCTTCATGTATATATCCCATTGCTGCCTTTTTCTCATTATCAGCAAATCCAAGAACTTGAACAAGAGGTTATAACCTCAAGGATATAAACTACAAGGCTCCAAATGAAGGTATCAAAATAATTTCAGTCACCCTTTTACCCTTTGCCTCCTTAGTTTTTTCTGATGTAAATATGTTTTATATTTTTTTCTTGTGGACTTGTTGCAGAGTAAGAAAGTTGTTGCAAATAAGTAATCCCATATCTAACTAGTTCTTTCTTGCTTGTAAAGTGCCTCATCATGTTCAAAGCACCAACATAGTTATAAATAAAACCAATGAGAAAAATTACTCTCTATTGTCCTCTTATTTGTGCAATCTTCTCAATATCTTCCAACATAAGATTTACATAATGAGCAGCAAATGGGGTCCAATATAAATGTTTCCTCTTTGCTTGCAGGAGCTTGCCTAATACAAAAAAAAAAAAAAAGAACCAAATAGTCATAATATTGAAGTAATTTTTTTAAAATGACAACCATAGCATATATACTCACCAGCTAATACATAATTGCTTCCATTGTCAGTTATAACTTGAACAATATTTTTCTCTCCAATCTATTCCACAAAACTATCAAGTTGCTCAAGTGTTCTTTTTCCAATTTTTTAAAAAGAGGATGCATCAAGGGATTCCAGAAACATTATTCCTGATAAACAATTTACTAAGAAATTAATTAAAGTTCTATCTCCTATCAGTCTATGAATCAAACATAATAGAACAATCATGTTTTTTCCATGCATCCTTGTAACCATTCAATAAATCATTGGTGTAATTTAACTCTTTTTTAAGAAGTGGAAATCTTAATTCATGATAACTTGGAGGCTTTAAATTTGGACCATACCTCCCAATAGCTTCAATCATCTGCTTAAATGGGCAGCATTGAATGGAATTTCTGCTTGCTAAAAGAAATGAGCAATATATTGTATGTTTGAGCTCTTGTTTCTTTGTCACATGCATCATTTATACTTATTTGCCTAAGCTTGCCCTATTTTATAAGTTGTATAACTTTTTCTGGTTTTTCAACTATAAATCGATCTATTAAACCCTTTCAATATGGTGCCTTTAACTTGGCTTTCTTACTACTTAATTCACTTTTATGTTTTTTACTCACTCTTTTGCCAAAAACATTCATCTCTTGAACTTCATTTTCCTTATACTCTAATCATCTCTAATTCCATATTCATCAAAACCAAACAATGAAACATAAATATCACTTTTTTATATATTTTTTCATTCATATAATTCTTTAACCCTTCTTTGACTTCTGAATGGCATTTTTTATATGTTACTACGTACATTTCTAGAATTCCCAACTTGATATTGTTTTGCTCAAAATATCCCACCTCCAGTGACCTTTCCACAAAATAAACAAGTCACAAAGTGTTAGAGTCTTTAAGATTTTGTAGATAATTATGCTTTCAACCAAGATTTTTCTTATTTGACCTTGATGATGATACTCCCTGTAATGTCCCCTCTTTAGACATATTCTTCTACCTATTCTATCCTAAAGTAGAAAGTCCGTGTTAGAAATCATGGTTTAGTTTAGATATCTATCTAACTAAATTATTTTATGTATTATTTTCAAATATCTTACACTTTTTCACTGTTGGCTTAATCTTTTAATGATCATAACTAATAAGAATCAATTGGGTTGAGTGATAGCTTCTACTTCTGCAAAATAAGTGCAACTAACTAGTTTCAATATTGCAAGATAAATATAATACCCATTTACTTGCAATAATTATATTAAAAGTTTGAAACTAGAGTTACTAAGGTAAGAATTCTAATTTTTTCTTCATTCCAAATTATTTGTTTTTTTTCCACTTAAATTAGTTTCTTCTAGTCATTTCATTGTAAAGTTGACTAAATAAAATTCTTTTAAAAAAAAACACCAAATTCAAAGGAACTCATATCTTTAACCATGGACCGTGCTATAGCCTATTGCAAGTGACTCAATTGTAGTAGAATGCAAAAAATTAAACAAAAAAATAGAGTAGCACAAAATTTAGAAAAAAAAAATAGGGCAGCAAACATTCAAAAAAAAGAGCAGCTCACAATTAAAAGAAAAAAACCAAAAGAAATTCAAAAAAAAGTAGAGCAGCTCAAAGAAAATAGAGTAGCTAAAAAAAATAGTGTAGTTGAACCTCAAAATTTAGAAACAAATAGAGCAAAGGAGAAAAAAAATAATGCAGACAAATATCCCCTACAAATATAACCAATCCACTCGCTAGAGGAAATTCAGAAATAAAAAAAATACAGCAATCTAGTCCAATCGTTTCAACCATCGAAGGAGAGAGGGAGGGGGAGATAGAGTCAGATCGGATTTCTCTATCACACCACCATGGTAGCATCCACAAGAGGAGAAGAAAGGCTTTCATTTTGTTTATTCTTTCATTATTTATTTATTTTATTTTTTTCTTCAAGAAATCAAAGAACATGTTGTACCATTTGATTGGAAAGAAGACTCAAAGCAACGAGAGGTGATGGTGTGGAGTAGCCGGTTCTCAATTTCTTCTTTAGAGATGATAGCATGGAGTTCCTTCGGGTTGAATAGGACCTTCAGACGGATGGCCGAAGTTCCTTTAAGGCATGGAGTTCTCTCGAAGTCAAAGCTCCTTAGGGCTCAAACATGAGAAAAAATAGGGTCGCGCGATGGGATCCATTGGCTTAGATCCTATCTTACTGTTGATAGGACATGTAGCCTCTTAATGTAAAAGATGCATCGTGTAATCTTCAATGTGAAAGAGGTAAGCATTCAATCGCATTGTGCATTATTTTAAAGCATGTGTCAATGCTGCGGTCGATTGGGTTACCTTGCTGCTCAACATCTCGATCAGTGGGTATGGCATATTGGTGATCCCTGCCCTATTATTTTGTAGCAAATTATGTACTCTGATCTTTTGGGTTTGATTCATACCAGAGTGGTGTAATCGCCCGTTTGTAACCCAAAAAAAAAAGCATGTGCCTAAGCATGGCTTAACATATCGCTCCACCTAAACCCAAGTGAAGCGCCATGGGTTTGCCTCGCCTCGCCTTTGTGGTAAGAACCCATGGCGCTTTTAATAACGCTATGTCTTACCTCAGAAGGGGTTAGTAATAGAGAGTTGTCAACCATGCTTATCTCTTATGAAAAGCAGCTTTATGCTGAGTTCTAGAGGGGGTTATATGTTGGATTTATATGGTAGAGGCTTGGCTAGTTGGAGGAGATTTCAACAACAAGAGACTCTTGACTAAAGGAAAGGAAAATCTAGAGGCAATATCCTAGCAAAAATTAGATAGGTTTCTAATCTTGAGGGGTGGGAACTTGTTCATCTGATTTTTTTCCAAAGCTATTTCAGGCCATCTAATCACACATCGACCTATTGGAAGATAGGGTTGTTAGTGGATTTTAGAGTTAGCCTTGGGAACATGAATGGTGACTTAGTGAGTTTTATCAAGCTTCAACATCTTTGAAGACTTTTGATAAATTCTAAGCATTGACAAAAACCTTTGACAGTGAGGTAAAACTTATAATTATCTCTTCTATCCATCCTCTAACCTTTGGTTAGCCTTCTAGTTATCTTCCAATTTATAATTATATTCTAGTTCTTCCAATTATTGTCTAGTTTAATTTTCTTGTTTAGTTTGTTTTTGATTATTGCTTAATTTGTTGTTTTAAGGTTTGTGCAAAAGCATATCGTACCTACATCATAACTATATTCTTGCACAACTTTAATATTTCCTAATTGTACAAAATTGAGGCTTGCTTGATGAATATAATGAATAGAAAAACAATTATTCCTTAATAACTATGAGTGCGCTTTCCATCATATATATATATATATATATATATAGTGTATTGACTTGTAACTAGGCATTTTGTTTTATATATAAATATATTATTTTTACCTCCTCTCATCTTATTTCTCTCTTGTTTATATCATCCTATATAACTTTATACTTTAGATTCGATAATGACAATCTAAATACTAAACTAATCAATGCTATGTCTCTTAAGAAATAATCTGCCAAGTAAATTATAAACATGAGGTAAGTAGTATATAGAATGTGTTTATGTTATAATTAAATCATAGAACTTGTGATCATTATTGTAAATCATCATAAGAGAGTACTTTAAAGAATTTTTAAATTGGATAATTAGGTTGGCCATGATCTTTATCATGATTGTAATTTAGAATGCTTTTTTTTTTCAAGAGCCAAACAATAATTATACAATAAAAAATTCAATGATTGATTCTAGGATTTCAACTTTTGCACCCTAGTAAGTCAGTTTCTGGCCTAAATCTATCAGCTCATCTATATAAAATGGGTTCATATGAAGGTCTTCTATTATCATTTGCATCAACGTTGAGACCAACCCAATTATAAACGAGCTAGATTTGGAGACCCTTACCTAGTTTCTATAGGCTTGATAAGTTTTTAAAGCATTAATATTATATAGCTATGGATCTTCTGCGTGTGGGGGGGGGGCACCCAGCCACATCCTAAGGGACTGCTTGGTATATGGTGATATTGCAAAGAACGCTGATGAAATGATAAGGTCACCTCATTTGATATCTCTAATTTTGTAATGATACATCATCACCATATGATTAGGATCACTACCCAGCAGGTGATTCTAATCCCACCCAAGGAGTGAGCATACTGAAATTATATGATGATCTTCACTAAATATTAAGACAACTTTATCCCTATCTTTTAATCTCTCCCCTCATAGTATAATAATATAATACAATATTTTATTATAATATAATAATATCATATAACAATATATTATTATATATTATATATAATACTATTATAATTTATAATTAATATATTACATATATTAATGATATATTATATGTTTAAATATATATAATGTGTATATATAATTATTATAATATATATATATATATATATATATTATATATTTTTAATAAAAGATAAACTTAGCTAAATTCAAGTTTGGATCCAATCATCTTTTCCTTCAAAAAGAATACATAGACAAATACAACAAAAAGAATAAAAGATTAAAAATAAAAGAAGAAGAAAAGCAATGTTTCATTTTCTATTTTATGGAATATGATACCTATAATATATAAATAGGTGGCAACTATGTGCAATAAACAGCTTTTTTGTGAATATAAGCATTTCAACTTTTGAATATCTTTCTAAGAAAATCTTTTCAGCTTGGTTATTGATGGAATGGTTCTGGAGTTTTGTCCTAAAATGAACTTGAGCTAACTTGAACCAAACCTTACATATTGCCGCTCCTTTTCTCTATATGGACTGTATTTTCCTCCGCACTAACACAAAATAGAATCGACATGGACAGCCACGCACAAAAACAAGCACAACTAGCACAATGGTACCTTAACGGTATAATTAAATTAAATTTTCCACCAAGGTCCAATAGAAACATAGCTTACTTCCCACTAAATACTAAATATCTAATAATCTTGACCAACTCAACTCAACTTAACACAACTTATCTAAGACTTTTTCCAACTACATGGAGCCAGCTACATGAATCTGCTTCCTTTATTCTACTCCATTCAGGACTAAGTCGATATTTTAATTATAAATAGTTATCTTTTTTTAATTATTACTGTCCATGTTAGTTTAGGCCTACCTCTACTCTATCCCTACCATAGATTATTAAAAGATCACACTTTTTAACTAGAGCATTCAAAGGTCTTCGTTGTATGTCCAAACCACCTTAATCGATTTTCTCTCATTTTATCTTCAATTGGGGCTACTCCTATCATTTCTCTTATATGTTTATTTCTAATTCTATCTTTTAAAGTTTTACCATATATCCATCTTAATATGCATGCACATTCCTGTTACACTTAATTTATTCACATGTTATTTTAGTATTGTCAAATACTCTGTTTCATATAGCATAGTTGGCCTAATAGTGATTTTATAAAATTTTTCTTTTAATTTTAATGAAATGCGTCGATTATACAATACTCCCAAAGTACTCAGCTTAATCCATCCTACTTTAACTCTATGATTCATATCTTCACCTTTTCACCTTCTTGTTGGATAATTAATCCTAAATACCTAAATTTTTTACTCTTTGGTATCTCTTGGCTTCATTCTTTACTAATTCTTCATTTGTATTTTTTACTTCTACTAAAATTACATTTCATGTATTCATTTTTAGTTCTACAAATTTTAAAACCTTTAGATTCTAAAGCTTCTTTCTAAATCTCTAGCTTAACATTTACTTCAGATTTAGTTTTATCAATCAACACTATTTTGTCTACAAATAACATATATCATGAAATATCATTATGAATATGTTTGGTTAATTTATCCATAACTAATACAAAAAGACGCAAACTTAAGGCAGATTCTTGATATAAACTTACAGTAATTAAAAACTCACTAATTTCTTCTATTATTGTTTTAACAATAGTTATTGCTTTATCATACATATCTTTTATCAATTCTATGTAGAGCAACTTCCTTTTCTTTAAAATCCATCATTTTATTTCTCTATGTACTCTATCATATACTTTCTTCAAATCAATAAAGACCATATGACGATCTTTTTTTTTTCTCTATACCTCCATCAATCTTCTTAATAAATAAATAGCTTCCATGGTCGATCTTCCAGATATAAATCCAAATTGATTATTTGACACTAAAGTTTCAACTCTTATTCGATTTTCTATTACTCTCTCTCATAATTTTATTATATGACTGATCAGCTTAATCTCTCTATAATTTGCACAGTTTTAAATATCTTCTTTATTTTTGTATATAGATATTAATATGCTTTTTTTTTCAATCATCTAACATTCTTTTAATTGCTACAATCTTATTAAATAAATTGATAAATCATATAACTCAAATTTCTTCTAAGCTTTTCTAAATCTCAATAAGGATCGCATCCAACCCTAATGTCTTTAAATTTTGCATTTTACTCAAAGCCTTTTTAACCTTAAATATGCTAAATCTACAAAAAAAAAATTATTTTCATTTCTTACTCCTAAGTTATCACATCATTCTACCCTTAAATTTACTAAATTATTTTTATTTAATAATTTTTAAAATAACTTTTCTATCGTTCTTTTATCTCTTCTTCTATTATTATTAAGACTCTTTCATCTTCATCCTTATATATTTAATATACTCAAGATCTTTTATTTTCTATTATCTTAGTTTTGTTAGTTTATATATAGTTTTTTCATCTTCTTTAGTATTTAGTCTATTATATAAATTATCATAAGCTTTAAATTTAGCATTATTTACCTTTTTTTTTAGCTTCTTTCTTTACATCCTTATACTTTTTAAAACTTTCTTCATCCCTAGCCTCTTATCAAATTTTATAATTTATTCTTTAAGCTTGATAACAGCTTGAACTTTCTCGTTCCACCATCAAGTTTTCTTTCTTAGTCCTACCCCTTTTTGATTCTTTTAGAACTTTTTTTTGTTATGTTTTTATGCAATTACATGATAATCTGAAGAACAATATACCAAGACTTTGGCCTTGAACTTGATAAGAAAATCTTTTAAAAAAATATTGGGAATGATATTTTTACCTGCATAAAGTCGTAGGTTGATGATAACAAATCATACATCACATATTTCAATAACATGCATGCACTAGTATGCCCTAATGCACATGTAAACAAGTACCACTGGACACATACTCCTATACAAGTGATACATCTCAAAATAAAGACTAGGAACATCCGATGAATCACTGACTGATTTCTCATGGAAAATGACTGCTACTATGTGATTAAGGATACTCACTAGACTTCTTACAAAATAAGGCTACAACAAAGAGTCAGTTTAGTGAATTTCTTTGGATGATTTGACCAATGTAATGCCAAATCTGATGAGCTATATGTTTGGTGAACCTAGATAATCAGGAGCCCTTCTCATCCTCTGATTGAAGCCATCTCCCACCTCGCTCTCCTCTACTCTAAGACCCCCTCTGTCTCGTCTCCAACCATCAACAATTGAGTCATCAGAGCTCAGTGTTTCCTCTCTCCATTGGGGAGGTGTCAAGAACTTGGAATCCCCTCCTGAACAGTCACTTGGTGTCACAGATGAGGAAGAGTGACCCAAACGTAGCTGTTGGAGGGTCGCAAAAGACTCCCTCATGGCAGACATGGCCTCAAAGAAACGAGTGCAGGATGCCAGAGCAGCAGGGATCGGACGCAGCATTTCCTTCAGAAAACAGGAATGAAATGTCAAAGACCAACCTACAAGAAAACAGGACAAACAGAACTGACGTGGCAACAGCAATCAATGCAAAGAAGATTTATGCCAATAGATTCGGTCTACGAATTAAGCATCTGAAGCATGAAATTTACCAACATTCATGTGTGTCAAAAATCATTCAAAATGAGAATTTCTGCACTGATGTGGAACATTGGATGCAAAATTATGTAACTTTGGTACTTTGAAAACATCACCAACCATTTAGCTTTATTATGTGAAAGGAGCTGCAAATATGAGCAGAGTAGAGGAAGCAGATTCATGTAGCCGATCCCATGTAGTTGGGAAAGGCTTAGATGGGTTGAGTTGAGTTGAGTTGAGCTGCAAATATGAACATAAAAAGATCTTTCTGAGAGAATTTAATACCGCACTTACCTCAGCAACCCATAAAATGATAAAGTTTGAAGCGAACATATGAACACTCACCAGTAAAATAACAAGTGAAAACATCATCGATTGAAAACTTTGCTCAAATGCCAAATTTACAGATAATACTTAGAATTTTTATTTATATTTTAACTTAACAAACAATAGAAAAGACACTCTCATTTATTATCCATAAAATGCCTGGTGCTTCATTCATGCAAACAACTAAAATGTTCTTTTCTTTGCATACCCCCCATACTGATGGTGATTCTCTGAAGTTCTGGCTCCACTGGAAATCAGCGACAGATGCTGTCAAAGCCCCATAATCACTTGCAGCCTTCAGCAACAGCTCCGAAAATTGTTTCTGGATCATATGTAAGAATTAATAATATTTAACTATGAATAGAAGCTACAAATTTTCTAGTTGAAATACCACCATCATCTCCAGCACCAACTATTATTTAAGGGATGATGTAAATGAAAAATAATGATTGTTTTTGGGACATTCTAGAGATGGCTTTGCATGTCAGATTAGCAGCAAGCAGGTTCAACTGGCAAGTAACAATAGTCAATTTATTCATTAATTTCCAAAGTTTTCAATACAATTAAAATTGTTAAAGAAAAATGTATAAATAGAAATGTGCAAGTCTCAAGCTAAAATGTAGCACCTAGAGACTTCATTACTTCAAACTGATACAAGGAAAATGTTCAAACGAGATTAATCAACAACAGGCTAGTCACAAAGATGATGAAAAAAGAAGAGGACAAGAACAATGAAAATGATGACAATGAAGAAGACAATGGAGAATTTATTTAATTTGTCATTATCAACCAACATATCAAACCTCTTATGACCAAATTTTCAGGAGAAGAGCCTGCAGAATTAGGCTATGAAGTAGACCCAATAGAATGTCGGAATCTTTTTATTACCAACCATAGGCCATGAAGTAGAATTACCAATAAAATAAGTTAGTCACATATGGTGTCCGCAAGTCTTTGTTATTATTGACCGACAGATTATTTTGTTTTTTTCCTTGACAATTTTTCAGGAGAAGAGCCCATGAAAGTTGGCTCCTACGTAGAATCACTAATAAAATGAAGAAAATGTGAGTCAGCAACATGTATGAAGGGCTTTTTGGACACAAAAATTTCACGCTTAGCATAACGGCTTGTTAACTAAAGGACTACATGGCCAGGAGCCTCTGCATCTGAGGCAACTGCATAGAAGCCTATGCAAAATATGAATAAAATCGATAAGTATGCTCTTAAGTCTAACAGGTGTGTGTCTAACATGTTTAGAGAGAATACAAATGCATCAATCAAAAAATATTAGTGTATTTTCACAAATAGCATTTAATGAATATATAAAGTGCCCATGAATACATAATCACAGGGTCTGTTGTGAACTAAAACTCTGCATCAATCACATGATAATGGTCTGCCCATCAACCTTCCGTCAAAATTTCATCCATGCTCAGAAAAGAAAGATATACAGCCATCTACCAAATCCCTCTCTATAATCTCATATTTATATATCTGGATTTGTAATACAGGTACAGCATGTGCCTGATACTCAATAATTCTTGACTGCAAGAATAAACCTACATGCATTAAAGGGGTGGAAAACAGATGCTTAGGTTGATTCCTACGATCAGCCAAGGCAATCTACGCAACAGGTTTATTTATCTTAATATTACAAGCAATGAAATGTACAGATGGATCATTTCTGCTCTGAACCATGGCAATCATTCACATTAGTGTGATAAATCAGCCCAAGTTTTGGAGTCAAACTAATCCTACCAATGCAAAAAACAATGCTTGAATATTCAAATTATAAATCCATACCATTAAACAGGATAAACAATACCATTCCACCTAAGAACTAATAATTTGTGTGATCACAGTACAAAGCTTTGATTTAGCTTAAGGTTGGGCAGCACTTGTATCAGTTAAATTCTGGTTTGTGTGTTCTAAAAATAGGTAGAACGTGATCAACAGTGGAGATTCTCAATTTGTATAGCCTACAATACATTTTAGTAAACAAATTTTATCCATATTCTCCAATTTGTATCTAACTCATGCATCCATATGATTTTTTAGAAAGCTAAGCAAGGGCCATCGATATTTTATCAAGTTCATGAAGTTGAGATAAAAATTTACGACGATAAGCATACATGGAAAAGTCAATATCCTTCCTAACCTTTGAAGAAGAAACAGAAACACAGTTAGTCCACAGTAAAGAAATCTAGTTTGCAATTAATAGATCAGATTTGGTGAAGATATAAAAATCCCGGCTTTCCTTTCCTACCATGGTTTTCCCCAAATTGCAGCGATAAGAATATGCCATCCAGGTCAAAGACGATCCTTTTATTCTCTTAGATCTCTAGGGACCTTCAAAGAAATTTATGAGCTTTCCATTTAATTTTTTCTATGAAATAATCCCAAATTCTCTTAGAATAGGAGTGTCTAAGGAAAATGAAAGTACAAATTTTAGAACCAAGGTCTGCAATACCTACCCATGTCGGCTCTACCATATTGTACGATTAGGGTACTGAGGTTTGATTCAACATTAACCGGACCGATCCATACCAAGCAAAACCATCCTATACCTGATACATACCATAGTATACCAACCGCACCATGTTGAGCTACTAATGCACCGATATTGAGAAGGTTTTGTAAACCTTCAGAAGCATTATCAAGACACATTCATATCGAGCTAGCTAAGATCACTTAGAAAGATTGTCAGCAGTAAGGATTCTACCTTTAGAAGCTAGCCGTAAAAATATCTTCACTTTCTCAAGGACCTGAACCTTCAAAATCTCTGAAGAGTGTTTCCCAACTTTGTAATTAAGAAATGTAAAAGGAATTTGTGGTGAACATAATATTAGAAGTCCATCTCCAGGAAAATCTGTCGCCTAACAAGATTGAGAATATCCATCAAACCACCATATTCAGCAAGATGTCTGATGACAATATCTTCTTAGAAAGATAATTATCTACCCCAAGTCTGGAGTCAGAAATGAAGGAATAAGCAATTGAAGCATCTAGGTCTTGAGTCTGACAGAATATGTTGGGGAATAAATCACAAAGAGGAAAAATACATGACCATCTATCCAATCAGAATCATATGAATCAGGCATTACCCAGCAAGCAAGAAGAGCCACTGAAAAAACTATCCTTCTCTCAGAATACTTAACCAGAAATGTTAGGGATTAGGCATCTGACAGTTCCAAGTGGTGCTTACTTCTGTCATAACGTACTCCCACCAAAGCCTTCCAGAGATGATCATTGCCGTTAAGGAATTCCACCATCATTTCACTAATAGAGCAACACTAAGATCTCTGAGATATTACACACCATACTGGACACTTCCAGCTAACTAAACAGTTAAGTTCATTTAACAGCATCTATACCTCTCCAAATATAGGGCTTTCTGATTCTATCAACTCTTTCAGTAACCCAATTAGGAAGCAAGAAAACTTAGGTAAAGTATACCAATAAGTTAGACAATTCAGAACTAACCAAGTCAACCTTCCACCAACTGATAATATCCTTGCAACCCAACCATCAAGCCTCTTCTCTATTTTTTCAATCAGAGTCATCCAATCTCTCTTTTTTAGACCATCAGGTCTTAGAGAGAGGCCAAGGTACTTCACAGGGAAGTTCATTTCTTGCAGTTTAAGATTGAAGAAAGACACCATGATCAGCTCTATGAACAAAACAAACCAGTCCTAACTCAATCGATTCTCAAACCAGAAATCCATTCAAAGAGAAATAATATGTTTTTCAAGTTACTAGACATGTTTATATTGGTTTCCCAAAAATCTATTGTATCATCAATATAAACAAAAAGGCATCCTTTAAATAAACACTGGGGCCATGTTCTGCCAGACAATTGTACAGAGCCAACTTCCTCTTCTGTCTACAGCATCAGTTAATATAAGAAATAAAAGAGATTAGAGAGGATCCCCTTGGTGCAAACCTTTCTTCCACTTGCCAGACTCACCATAAACAAAAAAGCTGCTTTAGCTTGACAAGTGCATTCTTCACCAATTCAACCCATTTCTGATCAAAAGTGCTGATTTCTAGCAATTTAAATAGAATGTTCCAATTTACCATGTCATAACCTTTTCCAAAGTTCAGTTAAGGTAAAATACCCAACCTTGACTCCAAGAAACAATTTCCTGAGCCAAAACAAAGCTATCAAATGTCTTCCTTCAATAAAACTGACTTACGTCCAACCATTCTTTAGTCTATTAGCTAAAATTTTTTATACAATCTTATGTGCATAATCAACCAGGCAGATAGGTCTAAATTCATTTGTTCTAAGGCTCCTTCAAGTTTTGGCACAAGTTACTAGATCCACTCTAGCAAATGTTTAAACAAAAGGCCTGAGGCACTTCTCAGGAACTAAAGCAAATGTGGTTTAATTCCCTTCATTATGAATTCCGCTTCCAGCTGAGAAAGATCACAAGTTTACTCAAGATATAAGGAACTTCCAGTCCATCTGAATTTGGGTTGAGAATGGTCAGCCAAAACATACACGTAAGTCATAATAGTTAATGATTCCCTCAATGATCAGCTTGCTGTCAGTAACAGTAGAATTTCCGATTGCAACAACCTTGGCTCTATTCATTTTACTATTTACAATTTTGTGAAAATAATAAGAGTTTCTGTCAACCTCCTTGAGCCAATCCACTCTAGCTCTTTCTTTCCAAAACAAATTGTTCCATTATTTCAAGGTCTTCTTCAGCTTCAGCTCTGCTGTCTGTTGAGTTTCCTCACTTGGGCTCCACAACAATGGGTTCAACAACCTCCAACCTCACAAAATCTGGTTCAGAAAATTGATCAAACACCTGGAGTGCACCCAGAATTTGTCCCCTTTATGAGTAAAGATTTAGTCCTTCGATCCTTGCCACTGTTTTTAGATGTTGTTCGGGAGGTGGAAGAAAGCTTCTGACCACACCAATGATTACCCTTGGTTCCTTGCACACTTCACACAGATTTGAGAGGGTTTTCACATCAAGATCAAGCACAAAATGAGATCTAACATGAACAAACCAGATTTGACAACAATGAAGAACACCACTTCAATAACGAACAAATCCCACCTATTACAAGCCTCCAAAACAAAGAAAAAAACAGCAGTAAAGAAAGATGATAGATAGATGAGATCTCCCCACTATAGCCCGTGGTTTGATCTCTCTAGCTCGAGAATAAACCTACCCCCTTGCCAGCCCAAGTAGGCACCGTATTGCTACGCCGCTACCGATCTCAAGCTCTCCGATGAAGACAAACTTAAGCCGCCACAAGCACTCTCAAAGAGCTCCCAAAATGTCTAAGATAAAAGACCCTAGCTCATCCACACATCCTTTTTATATGGACTCACACAATGACCAAAATACCCATGACCCAACAAAACCATACAAACATAACAAAAGACCCATACCAACATGACAAAAGACAAGATAAGATAATATAAAAGACATTATAAAGATCAACTAGTAGCATCAAGTGGGTCCAATGTGCTTCCTTCCACTTTGTTCCGAATTCGTGCGCTCCTACGCCTTGGTGCTTCACCACTGTCTTTCTCAATCCAGTATAGAACTTGTTTAATTAACATCTATTTTATAAATAGACTAGATCAACCCTTCCTTTCATCTCCTGATGCTATAAAGGTTTTCAATTTTCCACTTCTTCAATATGCCCTTAGGATGCTTCGACTTGGACCAAAAGAGCAAAAAAGGATTTTATATTAGCAATTTCAGACACCACATCTCTACCAGAGTAACAAGATTTTAGATTAACATTTTCAAATATAAACAACTTGTCACTTCAACAATTGACCTCAAAAATCAGACATAAGGCACACAATCACAAGCAGAATTAAGAAGCGCCATAACCTTTAAAGTAGTAGAAATAAGATTCCAATCAATAGAAATGAGCATGCTATCCAATTTAGGAAAGATTGAAGCCTCCCTCATATTGCTCGAAGGAAAGAGGTGGTATTGTGAATTAAAAGAACACATCTCTCTTAGACATCCTGATATACCACCTCTTTCCCTATCAAATATTGTAACATTGAAGTCTTCACAAAACACCCAAGGGCCATTGCACTCACTCCCAGCTGTCCTTAATTCATTCCAAAGTACCATTTTTTGAAAATTGTCAAAGGACCATAGACATTAGAAAATGTTTTCAAATAAAATTTTAATACGAAGTGCCAGAGGTAAAGAGAAATTACCACTAAATTGACCAGCATCATCAACCAGACCACTCCAACCCAAAACCACCTTGAGAATTGATCTAGACACATACACTTTAAAAGAGGTAAGGCAAACCGCTCAGGCGGTAGCCCAGTGGTCAAGGCCTTTTACACGCTATCAACACGTCACGGGTTCGAGGAATGACGCTTCGGCTGACTCGAATAATTCCAAGATTAATTCTTGGAGCCTGAAACGTGGGTGTTGGAAGGGCTAAGGTCTGTCTAATTTCCCTGTTCTGACTGCTAGCACCTGGGTGGGGTCAGGTTGACCAACTCGCCTTCGGGCGGGGAACGGCTGCGCAAATCTCGCGCAGTGCACGGAACATTTCTTGATGGGGTACGGGGCCGTATGGGACCTAGCTACGGGTCGGCAAAGCCCTCCTTCCCCTTTTTTGTACCAAAAAAAAAAGAGGTAAGGCAAGACAACTTTTGATTCTTGTAAACAAACAAACAACTAGCTAAAATGTTTAACAAGTCAACATTCAGCCGAAATCCCTAAAGCTTCCAGGAGACCATTGTCACGGCCATGGAAACAACACAAAACAGCAAGCAAACTTGAGGAAAAAAAAAAGAAGAAAGAAAGGAAGAAAGGGTTGACTATCCATATATAGGCCCTTTGAACCAGAATTATACAAGTCTGCTTATCAGGCTCATAACCAGCACTGATCTCTCCATTTCTTTCCTCTTAAAAGCCTCCAAAAATACTGTTTTTGTACCCTAACCACCAATAAACAATCCATGTTTAAAAGCTAAAATAATCAGTTTCTCCTTTGATAAACACCCATATATAGTAATTATGTGATATTAAAACAAGCAGACTACATCATTTCTTAAAGGGTGACATTTTAAACCTTACACCATCCTTTTAGAAGCTTAAACCATATTCTCAAGAGAAGCATCCTCTGCAAAAAGTTTCAAGCTACAGTTGATAGAGCTACCAAATGTGAACGCTAATGGCTGCTTGACATTCAGCACATGCTGAAGGCCCCACCAGATAACTCAGCAAGATATGTGGAAAATAAATTACTCAAAATGACCATATTTACAGAATCAGCAGAGACCATTAGATCGGGACCATGTAAAAAAGCATTAGTTGCCTGGCCATCCAAAAAAAGCTCTCCCTCTAACCCTGTCCCAGTAGTATGTTCTATACTCAAAGTGTAGAGATATATCAGACAAAATACTCTTACCCTTAGAAAGTTCTGTTGTAGGGATGACATCAGAAGAAGGCACAATCCCTAAAAAGAGCCTCCTTTACCTGAGCTCCATGTGACCCAATAAGGGTAACCTCATTCATGCTGTGATCAAAGCTATCCCTTATCTCCTCATGATTTAAATCTTGAGACCTGGCCTCGTCATTACTCTTTCCTTTTCCAAAATTAGGATAATCATCAACCCCAACCAAGCAACCAATGGGGACTGATAAGTTAAATTTGAGACTCTTACTGAATTGAATCAGTGAAATAATATTTCCCCCTTCATAATAGCTTGCTGAATTCCCTGCTCAAGAGGAGCTTCAAGCAAGCATAATGAAGAAACTCCATCAGTTTCTATAACAAAGATTGGATTATTTCTTTCATTTTTCCTTCTTACAGATTCTATATAAACCACAATGTACTATCGGGGATCTTCATTGAATCAGCTCAGATTAGGAGACATGGTGTAACTGAACCAATTATCCACCATGTTCTTAATGCTATAAGAAAAGGCAACAATATTTATTATCATAACCTTTGCTATTTTTTTTAAGTCATCACACACTATTATAAGCTTAAACGTCATGCATCCTTGAGATACCATCAACACTGAGCCATTTAATGGCACCATTTGCCAACAATGCTTGCAATAAAGACATTGTTATGAGAAAAACAAGTAGATCAAGGAGCCTAATTCAAGCTCTGAACATGTAGTCATGTTTCAACACACCATACATAAGAATCTGTCACGAGGCAAAAACTCACTCTTGACAATACAACCTCTATGTGAGGTTTCCTAGATCTTGGCTCCAAAAGGGAATTTAATAATAGAAGCCACGGGATCATACAAGGCCTTTACCTCCCACTTCCAATTCTTATCAGCATAAAAAACACAAATTACTCTCGACCTTCCTCTATGTAGGAACTTTACTAGAGGATAGGATAATGGTTGAATCACAGGCATCATCATATTGTTTCTTCATGTACTTTAGTATAGGGATGGCCATTGAACCAAGACCAATTTGATCTTCCACCATTTCTCACTAATTACCAACTAGAACATTAAGTGGAAGCCCCCTCCAAAAAAGCTTCTCTGGCCAATCCTAAAGTTGCAAAAACACCAAAGATATTTTTGCAATCTCTCCAATGATGGTCTCTATCTCTAACAACAACAAAGACTTAATCCCAAACTAGTTGAGGTTGACGACATGAATTGTTTTTCTCCATTCAGCTCTATTTTGAGTCATATTTTTTGTAAGATGAAAAAATTTTAAGTCTTTCTTTATCACTTCCATATAATTTTTGGTCTACCTCTATTCTTATTTCTTCTATATATATCAAGTCACTTCTTCGCACAAATGTATCCCTAGGCCTACATTGCACATATCTAAATCATTTAAGTAGTCATTCCCTTAATTTATCCTCGATTGGAGCTATCTCTACTTTTTTACAAATAGTTTCATTTCATATCCTATCTTTTCTTGTATTACACACATCCATCTTAACATTCTCATTTTTGCCACATTCATCTTATGTATGTGTATTTTTTAACCCAACATTCCGTGCCGTAAAGCATAATGGTTTTATGACCGTCTTATAAATTTTTTTCTTCAACTTGTTAGGTATTCTATGATCACATAATATTCTAATTGTACTCCATTTTTTCAATGTACTTTAATCCTATAGACAATATCATCCTCAATCTCTCCTTATGAATAATCAATCCTAAATACCAAAAATGATCACCATAATATTTTTTAGAGATCCTATCATATGCTTTCTCTAAATTAACAAAAATTATATGAAAATCATGTTTCTTTTATTTATACTTGTCCACCTCCTAACAAGGAAAATAACTCCTATAGTCGACCTTTCTAGTATAAAACCAAATTGATTCCATCTCTAAACTAGAAGGAAACTCCTTTATGGAGAATAAGATGGAACAAGAAAACCTTGTATTGGTAAAGGACAGAAGATCTAGAAAATTTGTCCTCTGCAAGGAACTTTTCTAATATAGCTTAGAGAAGTTTTTGTTAATCTCTTTACTCTGGACTATAGTACTTTCCAAACTTCACCTTTACCTTTGCCGTTGTAAACTTGGAAGCACCACCAAAAGTAGTGTGGCAATACATTGCTAAATAGGTTAAGATAATGGACAAGCAAGCATAATGATGCAATGGAAACCCATAACGCAATCAATGAAAAAGGCCATGCTCCAGGCTTCGTGTAAAACTAGAAACTTGGAAGGCTTTATCAGGAAAGAAGTGCGTTTTAGGAATATTTATCATGTTTTTAATAATAAACTGCTGCAGTACCTTATGTTATTAGGCCTGCTATACATTTTGGTTTATTGGGCCTTCATTAAAAACCAAACAAGTAGCCAACCCCCTTGTTTAAATAAAATTGATGACACACGTGAGGAATGTGGTGGCATCCTTCCCCCTCTATTCTTCTTTCTCATTCATCTCCTTGCTCCCCTTCTCTTCCTTTTTCTCTCATTCCTTCTTCTCCAATATTTTATCTTTTCATACTTTTCAGATTTTCCCTTAACGTGAATTCAAAGCATGACTAGGGCCTATTCTGTGTTTGTTTGCTGCCTGAAAACAGTAGGGGAAAAAACCTAGTTTGTGGGATGTTTTGTTGTAAATTAAGTACTCCTTCGTGTCTGCAGAAGTGTTTCTTCTCTTAGTTTGTAGGATGCAAGTCAATGCCACAATCTTTTAGTTTGTAGCAGTGCACTCTTCTTCAATTTTGACTTCACATCTTGAGTGCTTTGAATATTTAAAGAGAAAATTAACCTCAGCACCAATCATTCACCCACCTGTATGGACTCAACCTTTTGAGCTGATGTGTGACGCATCCGATCATACCATAGGAGCGGTCCTAGGGCAAAGGATTGATAAGTTACCTCAAATGATCTATTGTGCTAGTAAGACCTTGAATGATGCACAGCTCAACTATTCTATCATTGAAAAAGAATTTTTAGCTATAATATTTGCACTAGAAAAATTTAGGTCTTACTTAGTAGGGTCCCATGTAGTCATCTATACTGATCACTCTGCTATCAGGCATCTTTTAAAGAAGGATACCAAGGCGCGCTTAATTAGATGGATCTTGCTCTTACAAGAATTTGACCTAGAGATCAGAGATAAAAATGGTACTGAAAACGTAGTGGCCGATTATTTATCTAGGTTAGCAATCACACCTACTGAAGAACTACCTATCAACGAGTCCTGTCTGAACTTATATCAGCCACCATGGAACCATGGTACATTGACATAGTCAATTACTTAGCCACTGATCAGATTCCAACACACTGGAATGCTCAGGACAGGAATCGATTTCTTTCTCAAGTAAAATACTTTATTTGGGATGACCCATACTATTTAAGCAATGTCCTGACCTGATTATTAGGAGATGCATCCCAGATCAAGAAGTTAGGAGCATTTTGTCTTTTTGCCATGACCAAGCTTGCGGTGGTCATTTTGGAGCTAAAAAGACAGCGGCAAACGTGCTCTAATGTGGATTCCACTGGCCTAACCTATTCAATGATGCTTATGAATATTGTAAAAGTTGTGTTAGGTGTCAGGAAATAGGCCGAATCACAAAGAGAGATATGATGCCTATGAATCCAATATTGATTGTAGAGATTTTTGATGTATGGGGAATTGATTTTATGGGACCGTTTCCAAAATATTTTGGAAACGAATATATTTTGATAGTCGTAGATTACGTATCTAAGTGGATAGAGGCAATACCTTGCAGAACTAATGATAGCAAAATTATTTCTCAAGGAGCATATCCTCTCCCGCTTTGGTATTCCAAGGGCTATCATTAGTGACCGTAGAACATACTTCTGCAATAAATCCTTTGCATCACTAATGAGAAAGTATAACATCACCTATAAGATGGCCACACCTTATCACCTACAAACAAGTGGACAAGTAGAAGTTTCTAATCGACAAATCAAACAAACCCTAGAGAAGATCGTGAGTTTTAATAGAAAAGATTGGTCAGTGAAGCTAGCAGATGCACTTTGAGCATATCACACTGCTTTCAAGACCAATTTAGGAATGTCTCCTTATAGGCTTGTATTTGGTAAAGCGTGTCACTTGCCAGTAGAATTATAACATAAGGCAATGTGGGCAATAAAACTATTAAACATGGATTTGGATGCAGCTAAAGACCAGAGAAAATTACAGGTGGATGAACATGAGAAAATTAGAAATGAAGCATATGAGAATGCAAAAATTTATAAAGAAAGAACTAAAACCTTCCACGGCGAAGCTATCTTTAGAAAATCTTTTAATCATGGGCAAAAAGTTCTCTTATACAATTCAAGGTTTCATCTATTCCCTGTGAAATTGAGATTTAGATGGACTGGCCCATACGGAGTAAAAGAAGTCTTCCCATATAAAGTGATAGAAATTGAAAATCCAAGTAATGGTGCTATCATCAAAGTTAATGGACAACACTTGAAACCATTCCTGGAATTACCCATTGAAGAAGTGGGGGAGATTATGATCCTATATGAACCAGAGTAAGCCATGGCGTCTAGCTGAAGATGTTAAACTTAGCGCTTTTTGGGAGGCAACACAAAATTTTATTTTTTGACTTTTATTTTAGTGATTCTTATTTTTAGGAATAAAAGACTACTCCGCACGATCACTCCTAACATTACACGAGGCATGTCTTGTCCAGGTGGTATTTCTCCTTGTTTTACTCTTTCTTACTCCATTGAGGACAATGAGAATTGAGTTGGAGGGTAAGGAAAACCTTTTTGAAAAATATTTTAAAAACACCTTGACATTTTTTTGAAATTTCAATTTTTTTTATAAATCATGTGCCATGAAAGAAATTTTTGAGCAAAAACTAGGGATGGCAATTTTCTCCGTTTGGCCGTTTACCCGACCGGTACCATTTTTAACGGGTCGAGAAATCCTCGGTTTACACGGGTTAACGGGTAACGGGGATTTTTTGTTAACAGCTAAGCAGGTAAATGGCTCGGGGATGGTATTCAATGCCCCATCCCCGTTTACCCATCCCCATCTCCATTAGCCTTAATAATATATTTAAATTTTAAATATCTTATATTATATTATATTATATTAAAAAATAAAAAATATATATTAAATGCCCCATCCGCCATCCCCGTTTACCCATTTCCATCCCCGTCTCTTGCTTTTCTTTCTTTCACGCAAGTAACGCAACCGTCTCCTGCTCTTCTTTCTGATCTGAAGTTTTGAAGAATCTGAACATCAAACCAGATAGCTCCATCGTCTAGCTCCATCGTCTACTTCGCAATCGCTGCCCCATAGACGCCCTCCAACATCTTTATCTTTCTTTGGTATGCTCATCTCTATCCTTTATTTTTAAAGAAAGATATCTCTGTTTTAAAATTTGAATGCATTCTTTTTTTACGATTGTTGCTTATTGTTTGCTACCAAGTTATAATTTTTTTGCAGATTATTCTTCTTGAAATGCAATTAGAATGTGATAGATCATTTCCTATCTAGTTTGTTATTTTGTTAAAGCTAATATGCATTTATTAATAGGCCTAAATCAAACCATTTCAAAAGTCAAAGAATCTCTTATATGTATCAATATCATCGTTTGGTTATTCTCGATTATACTCTATCTTATCCTAACTAATTTAATTTTTTAAATTTTATTTTTATGTAAACGGGCAAAGGGATACCTCCACTGGGTATCCGTTTGCCGGACCGGGTATCCCCGTCCCCGCCCCGTTAACTATAACGGCTTAACGGGGCGGGGAACGGGGATGTTTTTCTAATGGGGACGGGGAACGGTATAGACCGTCCCGAGCTATCCCCGGGCCGTTGCCATCCCTAGCAAAAACAACTAGGAAAAGGTAATAGAGTTAGAAAGTATTGGCTAATTACTGTAGTGAGCTAAGGAGTAGACTAGCTGGTCAGACTTTTAGCAGCCTACTTAGGTCATCTAAAGGCTATTAGCACTTTCATTGCACATGCATACTAACGAAGTAAACTAGGTATTAGTTGTAAGGTCAATTAGAGAATTAATTATTATTAAAAATTAGTAATTAATATACATTCCAATGATAGAAACTTGAATTTAAGGAAAGAGCTACCAACCTAATAAAAAAATAAAAATAAAAATAATGTGTATGTATAAAAATGAAAAAAAAGCAAGTCTAAACATTGGTTTTCCATCGAGTAACTGGGCACCTTCGCCTAAGTAAGCGTTGTTGTTCACGTCAAAAAGTGGGCAGTGTGAAGATATCGCTATATATATATATATATATATATATATATATATATATATATATATATATATATATATATATATATATATATCAGGCAGTGTGAAAGCTATCTCAGGTCATGTGCTTAATTTGAGAATGTACAGAAAATTGACCAAAGTAAATGATAAGCGAAGATACCATTGTTCCTTACAAGCTGGTACCAAAATGCTAAGTTATCCATCATAAACACAAGTGCTGTAGATTATAGATGAACTCTAAGAAAGCTTCTGAAAGTTCTGACTGCAAAATTTACTTCAGAAACTCAATACTTGTGATACTGGCTAGCTTCTTTCAACCTTAAGCCTAGATTTAATTTTGCAAAAGAGAATCTTAGTAACACATGATTTTATTTTAATTACATTGCTAAGAGACTAGCAATTATTAAGTTGGAGGGTGTGATAAGTTTCTTTATTATCCTAATTTAATAATTAAAATAAATATTAAATACTTTAAATGTATTAAGAATTGATACTTTTTATGGATGTTTGCAGAAAAGAAACCTATAGATGAAAAGAGCTCGATTTTTGAAGTCCAACGATGCACACGCACTCAAATCAGGACTCAATTTGTCCGAAAAGGAAGAAAGAGATGATTTCGCATGATTTCCAATGCAAACTAAAGCAGATGATGTTGAACGGATGACTGAAAATTTTTTTCACGATATCTGAACGATCTTGAGCCTGATTGACTCCAACTTTGACTAGGAGGAAGCCCTAAACAAGCTCTATAAAAGGAGAACCTCATGCAGCAGTCAAGAAAAAGGAGTTTTCTCCAAAGTTTTTCTTATTTTTCTTTTATTTAGATCATTGTATTGAGGCCTGGAAGAGAAAAATTATGGAGGGAATGTTGGCGGCAGCAATGCGTGGCTAGATTCCTTCAACTTGGGATGATAATAAAGTCTGTAACCAGGTTTTATTTTTCTTTTTGTTTTAAATTTCTATGCAATAAAAATAATGCTCTTCTTTCATATATCTTTTGAGTTATTTTTCTAATCGAGATTTTGATCTGACATATACGGCCTATACCCTCTATCGACGTACTATGATCTCAGGATACAGTACATGCCTAAGAGAGATAGATCGTAGTATGGTAGTTTAGACCTCTAATTTGCAAATAATTAGATAGTTTATACTCTAAGTAGACGTGCCGTGATCTCCTGATACGGTCCATGCCTGACAAGAGATAAATTATTCTAATCCTAGATTTGCAAAAATTATTGTTATTGCAACATAAAGAAAAGAAGATAAAACATGTTTGCATATTGGATTCGGATTCCTGAGTTGCCTTTCCTGCTGTCTTGATTTCATTAATTAATTAGTTATTATCTTTTAATACCACTACTACTCTTACATTAATCCTCTACAAATAATTTTTTTCATGAAATAATTACCCTTGATCCTCGAGGATACGATCCCGATTCATCACTAGCTATAGTAGTGAGTAGATTTTATTTTTGACCACCAACAACAGCGATCAATCCTGCAATGTTGATGCACAACATTATCTAACTCAGATGATATGGTGTCAATTTTCCAAGAAGAACACAATCAGTTCCTCATGCAAAAGGCTTCATCCAAAGCTACAGTGCCCTGGTCAGGTACTCTGCTAACCATGCATCTCATCATTCTTCCTCAAAAATTGTTGACTCTAAGGCATCTGATCATGTGTCTAGTACTCTCAGTTCCTTTGCTTATTTTGGTTCTTCCGCTTCTAATAAACATGCCACACTTGCTGATATACTCCATCTCTTATTCTGGTCATGAAGAAGTTCAAGCTTCACTCTTTTGGCATTATCTTCAATTTTATACAACAACAACAATAATAAAGCCTTAATCTCAAACTAGTTGGAATCCTTTTCCTCCATTCAGCTCTATTCTGAGTCTTTTTTTTTTGTAAAATGCAAAAATTTTAAATCTTTTTTTTATTACTTTCTTCCATGTGATTTTTGATCTACCTCTACCATTATCTTCAATTTTATATATTCCTAAATTTCTATGCAATTTATTTTCAATGAGTCGGTTGACCAAATCATTGAACTGGTGTCATATTTTATCCTACTCGTTGTGAACTTCAAAATCTCCACATGAGGAAGATGATTGGTGCATGTGGAGGCTTAAATCTTCTTAATCCTGATGGTGGCTTTTCCTCAGCTTTAATGAGTCATAGAGAGTCCTTAATACAAAGGCACTGTGGTTTAGGAAATCTTTCATTTGCTATCTTGTACCATGTCTTTTCTAATTACCTAGATAAGTCCAGTACTTTATTCGAGTCATGTGAATTTCCTATGCATCATTTAATTGTTTTCCTCCTCATGTTAACTAGTCAGAGTCATTTTGTGCATGTGATGAGTGGGGTTCTCCATTGATTGCTACTTTTACCCTCATTGCGGATCATTCTTATATGACATGGCTCTATCTCATGAAAAGGAAGATGAGCGGTTCTCCATGTTCAAAATTTTCCATGAAGTTTTAGATCAGCTCCATGTTATTAGTATTTATTAGAACTCTTAGAACTGATAATAGAGGGAAAATATGTCTAATGATCTTTTATCTTCAAGACCAAGGATTTCTCTTGCAGATTTCTTGTATTTCTACCCCTCAGCAAAATCTAGTTGCAAGAAGGAAAAAATAGCACTTATTGGAGGTATCTCATGCTCTTTTGTTTGAAAGAAATGCTCCAAATTCACTTTGAGGTGATGCAGGTATGATTGCTTGTTATCTAGTTAATTAAGTTCCTTCACCATTTTTGATGAATGAGTCTTGTTTAAGTTTTGTATCCTCAGTAACTTGTTTTCCCACGATACCATGTACCTTTGGATGTATCTCTTTTGTGCATAATCTTAGTTCTTCTAGACAAGAGTTACATTCCAGATCTTTCAGATATTTATGTTTGGACTACTCTTTCACAGAAGTATATAGATACAATATCCCTGTAATTCAAAAAAGGTGTACTTTTTAGTTGTTACCTTTTACAAAGATATTCTTCACTACTCTTAGAAGGGCATCCCTCTACCAGCTGATGAGTCTTTGGAGTTGTCCCCATATAAGGATCTCCCCAAACAACTGTGTAAACTAGGAGAAAGAATATTAAGCCTGATGAAAATGTCTTTCCCAACCAATCAACTACTTTAGTTCGAGATCCTAAAGAGTGTAAATTCCTACCTAGGTTCTCGTTATTAATGATGATTTACCTATTGCTGTGTGAAAACAAAAGAGATCATATACTTATCATCCTATTAACCACTTCTCTTTATTTAATTCTCCTTCTCCTATCTTCAGGTCCTTTACTTTGACCATCTCCTCCACATCCACTCCAAGGGAATTTCAGGAAACCTTGCCAAACCCAGACTGGAAAAAGTCTATGATGGAGGAGATGGAAGCACTGCACAAAAATTGTGCTTGGGGCTGATAACTTTACCTGAAGGTGTCTCAAGGTATACACAACCAAGTATAAACCAGATGGCTTTACTGAGAGGTATAAAGATAGACTTATGGCCAAGGGTTACATTCAGACCTATAGAGTAGACTATTTTGAAACTCTCTAGCAGCAAAACTTAATTCAGTAATGATGGTGATATTAATTGCAGTAAATCTTGGTTGGTCTCTTCCAGCTTGATGTGAAAAATGTCTTTTTGCATGGAGATTTGCATGAAGAACCATATATGGATCCACCCCCAGGTATTCTCCCAGTCAACTGGAGAAATCTATTTATGGATAGAAACAGTCTCCTAATGCTTGGTTTGACAAGTTTGGTAGAGCTTTTTGACTTTAATTTTAAAGGAGGCCAAGCTGATCATTCTCATTTTATTAAGAGAACTAGTCAAGGTATGATTATTCTCATTGTTTATGTTGCTGATATTGTTCTTTAACCTAAACCAATGTCCATGTATACTAAACTAACCAGCAAACCCTTAGACCTAAGTTAAAAAGAAAGGACATCTATGTCACTGCTCCAGCTATAGTACTTGCATGCTCAATAGCGTCTTTAAACAAATCCTTGTTTGATGCTTTTAACACTTCAAAGTGATGTATGTTCAAAATTGTATACTATGGAGCTGAAATAAATGTCTGGATGTCGATTTATGGTCCTTAAAGCTTGCAGCCAGCATGCAATCTAAAAATAGGAGATTGATAAAATAAACTACAAGCCTTATTTGAACTCACAGACCACAAAAGCTACCATAAGATAAATTTGGCATCCCATGATATCATCATGAAGTGTTGTAATTAGTCTTGCGAACTGTTAGAGAAATATTAGACCATCAAAATATGAAGTAACCAGATTCTAATCCAATTAAATATTTGAGTTTGCCTTGCATATGTATTAGGATAATAATTGAAAAATTGAAAATCCCCCATATCAAAGACTCTATTAAGCATGAATTTAAATACATTAAGCTTCTAACCTGATATTCAGCTTCCACCGGAATGCAATCTAGAGAATATGGTTGTTGAAGCCGAGCAATGATGCGATCCTAAGAAAACAAGTCCACTCAATGAGAAAAGGTTTTGATAAGAGCCATGTGATAAAGTAACTTCAAATATCATCCACTATAATGATCAAAATTTCACTTCCAAGTGGTTAAAGGATATTGGGCCTCAAAAATGCAGAAGACTTATTGAAATCTAACTCTTCTTTCTGCTTATTGAAGTCTGCATTCTGCATGAATGCATGACCTAGGACATCAATGGCCCAAACTCCTACCAAGCACATATTTTTAAATCTCTCCTTAAAAGATAAATATTTTTTTTCCCTGAAGTAGATATCACATTCATATGATGTAGCTTCAAAATGCAAGCTTAGAACTAACTAGGAAATAAAAATCACAATGATTACAGATGCAGATGGAAAGGAAAAGCAACAGATGTAAAACAAAGGATAGTAACTTAACAGATAAATAAAAGACAGCAACCTACACCAGAGCTGAATACAATAAGATGAATGTCCCAGTCTTAAATGCACCAACATTAAAATATTGTCAGCACTCAGTATTGCTTTTATGTACGATTTGAAAATCTAAAGCAGTCATAATAAAGAACATTGGAGTTGTAATACCTTGTTCTGGATAACATCTTTTAAAATAGCAGTAATTCTGGCCAAAGACTCGCATTTCTTTTCCATTTCACTCACATGGGTTAGGTGTGCTATGTTTTTATCATCCTGTTCATTTAAAAACATGCATATAAAAAACGTTTACATGATGAAAAGGCATATATTGTTCAAGATACATAAGTGTCAGAAAATATGATTTTACAACAGCACATTCTTATATCCTGAACAGTCAAAAGAACATAGATAAGTGGTACTTGCTTCACAAAAACAAAAATTTAAGATTAAATTGACCCAATAAACCCTAGAAGTTAAGAAAAAAAGTTATTTCTATCATGTAGCAACTAGTTCCGACAAAGAAAGGACATTCATATGGGCAAACAATTCTAAGTATTTGTTATGTTTGACTGTTTGTAATTTGAGTGTCGACTTAATCTTGAATAGAGTAGAGTGCAAGAAGCAGATTCATGTAGCCGACCCCATGTCGTTGGAAAAAGGCTTAGATGAGTTGAGTTGACTTGAGTTGTTATGTTTGACTGTTTCCAGTGAATGAACAAAGTAGGTAAACAAACAAACAAAAAGAATAACAAGAATTAGTTGAAAATGGAGGAGGAACCCAAGGAATGGAGCACAACAAAATCTAATCAACCATAATTGACTTCTCTCATGATTGATACCTCCACAAACTAGGAATCAAGAGATTCCTAGTGGAAAAAGATACCTATTAGATATTTGAATGGGCATGTGAGAAAATATAATGCACATTTTGAAATAATGGATGAAAGTTATGGCTTCAGAGACAGAAATGGTAGAGAAGATGTCATTTTAGAGTTTACAATGGCTGAAAATAGTACTTAATATGTGCTTTCAAAAGAAGAGCTTGCACTTAATAACTTTCAAAAGTATATATAACACTAGTCAAATAGATTTCTTTCATACTAGAAATATTAATTAAGTTTTATGTGAGGATTATAAGATAATTCAAAATAAGAGCTTAACCGCCAACATATATATTAATGATTTTGGATGTATATATTAAACAATAAAAAGAAAGACTAAAGAATATAAGAACTTAAGGATTAAGTAGTGGAATTTGAAAGAAGAGAAATAAATAGTTTTTAAGTGCAGAATGTTGAAACAAAAAAAATGAGATCTAAATGGGAAAATCAATATTATGTGGAAAGAAATGACTAATAATATCAAAAAAGTAACCACAAAGATGCTAGGAGATCAAAGGGATTAGAGCTCACTAAAAAGAAAATTGTGGTGGAATGAAAAGTTAAGTTGGCAATTAAAGCTATAAAAGGATGCTGCAGAAACTCTTTAAATATTGAAATAAAAAAGCATATAAAAACTACAAGTTGGCTAAGAAGAAATTTAAAAAGGTAGTGCAAGAGGCTGGATTCAAGACATATGAAAAGTTATATTGTAAGTTAGAAATTAAAAATAAAGAAAAAGATATATATATATATATAAAGTTATAAGACCAACAGAAGTAAACTATAGACATGACTTTGGTTAAATGCTTCAAAAATAAAGATTAAAAATTTTGGTCAATGATAGTGAGATAAAAAATATGTCATTTTAATAATTTATTAAATGAAAGTCATGTACACAATTTAGTATGCCTTACAAGTTATATTGAAGATAAAGATATTAAGTATACATGTAGAATTAGAATATCTAAAGTAAAGGAGACAATGAAAAAGATGAAAATAGCAAAAGCAATTAAACCTAATGAAATTCTTATTACGAAGACTATGAAAAGGATGAAAATAGGAAAAATAATTTAACCTAATGGAATTTTTATGAATGTTTAGAAGTATTTAGATGAAGTAAGAGTAACTTAGTGGACAAATTTATTTAATAAGATTCTAAAGACTAAAAAGATGCATGATGAATATAAAAAAAAAAACACTACAATATTGATTCATATGAATAAAGGTAATATTCAAAATTCTTCTAGATATTCTAGCATTAAATTTATGAGTCATATTATAAGACCTTAGGAGAGAGTGATTAAGCATAAATTAAGTTACAACACAAAAATATCAAAGAACCAATTTTATTTTATATCAGAAATTTCGACAATGGAAGCAATTTTTCTCATTCAAAGGTTAATGGATAAGAAAAGAGAAAACAAACAGAGTTTCCATATGATTTTTATTGATTTAGAGAAAACATACGATAAAGTTTCTAGAAAATTTTTAGGTGGGTATTTTTTTAAAAAAAAGAGTTTTTGTTAGATATACTAATATGATTAAAAACACGTATAATGAAGTGGTTACTAATGTGAAAACTATTGATCATAATATTAATGAATTTCTAACCATAATAGGTTTATACTAAGCATCTGCTCTAAATCTTTCCCTTTTTACATTAAATATGGATACTATATTTCTTTAATGCATATTATTTATAAATTATATAATCTTACTGGATGAAAATATTTTCAAGGTTAATCATAAATTGAAATTATAAAAAAATTTATTAGAATCTAAGGGTTTCAAATTAAGACCAAGATAAATACATCAAATGCAAGTTTAGTAGAATTTGAAATAAAATGAAGGTAAAGTAAAAATTTTAAGGGTGATCATTTTGGATATTTAGAATGATTAATCATAAGAAAGGAGAGATTGAAGAGAATTTTATAGGACAACCATAAAACTAGCTATACTTTATAGTAGAGAATGCTAAGCAGAATATAATATGTGCAAAGGATGAGTATAACTAAAATAAGAATATTGACATGGATGTATAATATACAAGGATGGAAGTAGCACCAATTGAGAACAAATTGAAATAAAGATGACTTAATTGGTTCAGACATATGCTACATAGGCATAGAGATATACAAGGAGTACTTTCAAATATATAGAAGAAAAAAAAAGGAAAAATTGGATCAAAAATTATAGGAGAAAGTAGTAAGAAAAGACTTGATATCTCTATATCTTACAAAAAGTATGATCCTAAATTGAGCAAAATAGAGAAAAATGATTCATGTAGCCGACCTAACTACTGGATGATCGTGGAGTTTTTTTTGAAGGGACAAATAGAATATTAGGCTTACTACAATTTGAAACGAACCTATGTTTTGGCTAATGATGAGTTGCAAAGATTATATAGGTCACATAAGAATTAAATGTGAAGGCTAGATAACGTTTAAGATGCATGACTTTAAAATACAGTCATAAACACATAGAAATGCACAAACATGCAAGGAGAGTTGAGATTTTATCCTTCTAATGAAGCTTCTATCTTTAGATGCAAAACTAATGTTGGACCTTTTTACAGTGAGGATCAACACTATTGATCATGATCTAGAATATTTAAATTACCTCAAATCAAGAAAACTTTGCTTGAACATCTCTTACTTATGCTCAAATGTTATAAACAAAATGAATGTTATTAATGAAGTTGTGTGCCAAAACTAATAAGAGTCACCTCAATGGAGATTCTTGACCCTTATATTGATTTTTCCCCTATTTCAAGGGAAAGTTATTAATCTTAATTTCCAACTTAAAGCATAGAAACAATTAACTAATTTGTATACTTTAAAAACATTGGTCAAATCAAAACGTTGTGTCATGCAACTAGATATTATCTAACTTGGCACCATTTGATGCATAAGCAAGAAACCTATTGCATTTTGGTTTCTGCATATTTCAGATATTGTGGGCTATATCTAAAAAATTGAATTGTCAACTTTGATATTTTATTGTCGATTTTCAACTTCGATAATTTATAACACAAGCAAGTAGTGCAGGAACAAGATTATGGAAATAGAATAAAAGAAAGATGAACCAAATACAAATATTTATGCATAAAATCTAAGGTTGAAAGAATAAGCCACATGACGTGAGAGAAATGGAGAAAAGGCTCCTCCCATGACCTATAGCATTACCAACTATTCATGACCTATAGCAAGTATTAGTTTACCACATGCCACAACCATGCTGATCATGGGCTTGCATAGTACAGTATGTAAAATGTTGTAGTACTGATCGTGTGCCCTAAGACATGTTAGTGCTAGCTCACATTAACACATGCAAGTTAGTGCCTAACTAGCATGGATCGATGTATGGTACAAAGAAGTGAACCTTGTATGCACCATATGGTACAAACAAATATGGTGCAATACATTAATAGTAATTTTAAAGAGATTCTTAATTTTTTTTTAAAAAAAAAAAACATAACATTGGTATGACCCTTGTAGATCAAGATTTGTAGAAGAATCTTAAATTTGTATGACCCTTATAGATCATGATTTATTGAGGTGCCTTAAATTTCTAAACTTTAGCAATCGAGGTTTTCATCTGAGCTAAGACATCGGTTAGGAAAGATGTCCAGTGTTGACTAATACATATATAAAATCTTAATATTTATTATGTAGACTCAAAGTCAGCAAAATCGAGACTGAGACCCATACCAATACATTATTGGTTCGGTACAATATGGGTCTCTATAATTGATATGCATCTAATATCAAGATAGAACATAATTTTTTTTATTCTTAACCACTCAATACTAGTCGGTTCCAATCAGTAGCAGATGGTTTGGATCAAAACTAGACAGTATCAAGTGGTTGGGACAAGTTTGGTTCATACCGATCCGAAACTCGGTACCATACAAATACCTTATCAGTATAGTATTGTACAGTAGTTATAGGTTGACACGGCAAACCTTGTGTGGAATATGTAGACTACGTAGACTAACATAAATCACTATTTTCCCAGCCAATACAAGTAGCACATCCATTTATCAGCCAGGATTTTATAGTCTTTCTTCTACCATCTTAAATCAATTTTTAACAAGCAAATATCAAGATCAATGCCTAATGCCATGATGGCAGAGAGTTTGCTACCTTGGTTCATATATATTGGTTAATATCTCAGAATATCTTTTTTTTCTTTTTTGCAAATATTTCCATCCATCTCAAGCAAGAAAAACCAACCAAGATCTTGATTTCATATCAAAATAAGTCACCCACCAGAGCAGCTAATATCTTGGTCTTTACCATCTTGCTAGTGATACAAGATTTTCCCACTCTAAACTATAAACTGTTACTGAAGAATGTCCTATAGTCATTAACCCTAATCTGAAAAGGAATTTGGGTTTTTCTTAAAAAAAATAATCAACCAGAAATACTTGATAGTATATTTGGAAATTAAAATAAGAGATAACGTAGATACTTAACCATGTATAGAAAGCCATTTGCCAAAAGTACGAAAACTGTAGCACACTTTCCCCTCATATTGACATTTAAAAGGTGGTCTTCCCACAATCAAGCAGCAATATACAAAGTTAACATCTCAATTGGAAGAATAGGGAAAAGTTCACCAATAAGTAACCATCAACTGAACTACTCATTCAACACTGGTTGTGGAACCTCTAGTGAAGTTGCACTCTTTCAGTATACTGAAATATGACTACTTTAGATAAAGACTTCATCTTAGGTTGCATAACAGCCAAAAAGCAAGATATGTTACTTGAAATTTAGAAAGACCCTGATCATATATGATACAAATAACATGTGGAATCTTTTTAAATAATAAGAATTAAAACATAACTCCAGCAATATATCTAGTATTGGTATTGGTACATGAAAGACAATAAGAACTGCAACAAATCTCCACAGAGTAGATTTGAGCAACAAAGCACAAGCAATTATTTCACCTTTCGTCCTTGAAGTTCCACTTGCAAATTGGCAATGTTTCTTTGCACCCAAGTAAGCTCTTTTAAAACCCTTATCAAGTCATCACTTTTGTCACCACCAGAAGAGTTAGACAAGCCTTGTTGATCTTCCTATGACATGCACACGATTGAAAATTGGATCAAATGATGCCAGGAACATAGTTTTTGAAGAGAAATTGCATGTCCAAAAAGAATAGCAAGATATACTAATAAAGATATTCTAGATATTAATTGTTCTATTAAAAGAAAAGCTAGACAACCCTCACAAGACTGAACATTAAATCAAATATTATATGAGGCTGAAGGGCATTGTTTAAAGAGACAATTGCAGGGTAAATAAATCAGTACATTTAGGAATTGAATGAAAGCTCAAAACATTTTGAATTACAGAATGGATCTTGCATGAAACACTTTGTTTGGGTGAGGAAATGGATAGCTCAACCCCATACAGAGGTTTTAGCTCCACTAGAAAGTGCAGTACTACTTAGACTACACCTAGAGAAATTTAGCCTACATCTAGAGTTTCTAGCTCCTCCTAGAAAGGTGACTGAATCATTGCATTCTCTAGCAGATGGGGAACTCCAAGCCTTAATGTTCCACTTGAGTATGGAACTTAAATCAAAGCAGAAAAGCCCACACAAATTTGATCACCCCATCAACTACAATCAACTCATACCGACCCTTCGTTAACATGAAAATTCCACGTGAATTATATAAAAATTAAGATTTAAATGAAATTAAAACAACAATAAAAGGAACAAATCCACACAGACGCACAAGTCCATAAAAACGATAAAAATCCTTTCCCTCTTCCGAGTCGTATCCTACTTCATTTATTCAAAGAGATTAAGACTTTTAAAATCCGCATTTTTTTTTTGGCAGAGAATTAGAGGAATTCATCTGCTCACCGAACTAGGGGGTTGGGGTCCCCTGGATGTATCGAAATTAACTAGGTAAGGCAAGAGCCTTGACGAAGAAAAGCACAAAGATCTAAAGGAGAAGATAACTGAAAGAAAATTTGAGGGACGGGGAGGAGATTTGGGACCCGGAGAGGAGGCAAGGAGAAGCCAAGATCGTAAGCGATGGAAAGGGCTTCGGCCATGCCTCCGAGGCGCTTCGGAGGCTTCTTCGTGGCCCAGCCCGCGTCGCCGGATACGACATTTGAGACTCCCGAGCCGAACTGGACGAAGGGGAAAGATTCAAAGATAGCCAACAGTGGCAGAGGAGTAGCAGCAGCAGGGGCCGGCCACATCTCCTGGCCTAAAAAAAAACGAATTCAAAATAAGATGGAAAGAGATTATTTATTCATTATCATAATAGTTACACTTATTATAGGAGAAGCCTAGCTTCCATTGACATAATACTTGTCATGTCTTATTATTCACATTTTTTATCCTATAATATAATAAAAATATTTTAAAATATTTTAATAAATTTATATTTTAGTAATAAAAGTAATTTAAATTAAAAAAAAAAAAAAAATTAATTATAATGATTTGAACATATAAGAAAGATTTATATATGCTTTAACTAGAAAGAGCAATCTTTTAACAGTACATAGCAATAACAGAGGTAAAGTGACCTAAACTAATATAAATAAAAATAATTAAGAAAGATATAACTATTTGTAATTTGAGTGTCGACTTAGTCTTAAATAGAGCATAGTGAAGAAAGCAGATTCATATAGTCAACCCCATGTAGTTGGAAAAGGGCTTAGATGAGTTAAGTTGAGTATCTGAAATATTCTAGCTATCCAATCCTTATTAATAAAAAAGCTAAAGTATCTTTGCTTCTTCATTCTAAACATGAAAAGAATCAATAATTAAAAATTAAAACAGAAAAAAAAATGTTCTTCAATCCTTATGTCATCTTTAGCCTTAGAAATTTATCACAAAATGATAAGTGTACCAAGTTGATACATTTCTAAGATTTTAATTTTGTGGTTGACCTAAAAATAAAAAACAAAAACTATGGCAAAAGACTTGATCCAAGATTTTTAAGGTAAATATCTTAAAATCATAACTAATTTTCAAATGTTAAGACAAGAATGGATCAAACAGCATCACAAAAAGAGAGCTAAGAATTTATATGTTGATTTTAATATCTATTAAATAAAAATGTTCAAGATTTAAGTTAATAAAAATAAAATAATAAAAGAGTAGTCATTATCTTGAATGTATTGATTATGTTTGTTAAGACATTGATAGTTGATATTTTATATATCTGATATTACACATTTCATGCCATGGGTGTTCGTTGCTTGATAATATGTATATAACTCCGCTTATGTACGAGTCTTTATACATAATCGGCCTTCTGAATAAAGGAAGAGGGTTGCAATTTATTGATGACCGGCGTAAAACTATATCACACTCTATAGATATAAATCCAATAAAAAATAATAAATTAAGGCATTTCCTAAAAGTGATACGACATCAAACTTTTGATGTAGTAGAAATGGCATGGATAGATAAGGCGGTCCCCAAAAGTGATGTGTTACATTAGCATCCAAATATGATAAAAATAAACAAGGTTCCTACACCTTCATGAATGGTATGGTAAATAAATTAATTCAAAAAATAAAATAAAAATAAAAATAGAAGAAAACAAAACAAAATATGTATAGTAACTTGGAATATAAGGTTATTAATGAAAAAGTTAATAGAACTAAAATACAATAATTAGAAGAAGAATTAACGTAGCTTGCTTGAAGAAGATCAAGTGGATAACTAAAAAAGCAAAAGAGGTTGATGATTTTAAACTTTGGCATACATGCAAAGATAGGAATAAAAATGGAGCGAATTATTATAGATATAAGCCTAAAAAATGAAGTTGTAGAAATTAAGTGATAAAAGATAGAATAATTTTAATTAAATTAGTGATAGATAAGAAGTTAATAAATATTATTAATATTAATGTTAGGTTTAAATAGTGTGACAAAGCAAAATTTTTGAAAGGATATGGATGAAACAATTCAAGAGATTCTTACTAGATAAAAAATATTTATTGAAGAAGATTTGAATGAATATGCAAGAAAGTATAATATAGATTTAAAAAATACATGAGGTTATGGATTTAAAAATAAAAACGATGAGAAAAATGTCATTGTAGAGTTTATGATGGCATATGATTTAGTTTAGTCAATATATATTTTAAAAAAAGAAACTTTTATTTACTTTTAAAAGTGAATATAATACTAGTTAAATAGATTTTTTTCTTATTAAAAGATTGATCGAGTGTTTTATAAAGATTATAAGGTTATACTAGGTGAGGGTGTAACTGAAAGTGATCAAATTGATGGATTAAAGCTATGCCAATGCAATCAGATACATACAGCGGAAGAAATATAATTTAATTTTTTTAAATGAGCAAATAAATTTTAAATCTTATTTAATTTTATTTTCTCATTATTTGCATGATTTTGGATTAGATCTAATGTTTTGATAAATTTAACATTTAAATCTTACCTGGTTGTTGAACTCTTCAACTGGATCAAAAAATTTGATGAATCTTTGGGTCCCGTACTAGAGCAGTTCACACGTTCGACCTCTATAGGTATCCATGCGAGGTCACCAAGTCAGATTTGAGTGCATGGCATGCGCACCCGCATGGCCAAGTGCAGGTGACATGGCATGGCAAGGGCCAAGCCAAGGCACGGATTGGTGTGCCAGGTGGATGTGCATGGTCGGCAGGGCATGGTCCATGTGAGTTCTGCGGAGTCCAACAAGGTTGGAGCAGTGCAGGCAGGTGGGCATGTAGGGAAGCAGAGCTATGTGCGTGGCGAGGCACACAGAGCTAGGTTACGCAAGAGTATGGCATAACCGGGCTCAAGGTCAATCGGTGGCACAGCGAGGTAGGCACACGTGTGTAGCTGAGCGGAGCAGGGCATAGCGTAGGTGAGCAAGCCAAGCGAGCGGTGTGTAGACCTGCACTCCTTAGCAAGAGCTATGGCACTGTTATTATCATAGTACAATGAGATGACATCACTCCAAGTTCTGCAACAAACTTCTTATATCAGTAAGCTTTCTAGCAGCTTTTGATATGGCGATGTACTCTACCTCCATGGTTGAGTCAGCTATGATGGCTATTTAAAACTCTTCCAACTCATAGCGCCACCATTGTATATGAACATATGTCTAGATGTAGACCATCTATCATTGGGTCAGACATAAAGTACACATTCGAATATCCTTCAATGCACAACTCAAAACCTTCTCTAAAGACCAAATCCTTAGTCCTTTTCAGGTACTTAAGGATGTTCTTTATAGCAATCCAGTATTCCGCACCTAGATTTGACTGATATATGCTTATGACACTTACAACAAGAGCAATATCATGTCATGTACATAATATGGCATACATGAGACTCCTATTGTCGAAGCATAAGGGATTTGGCTCATACGTTCAATCTCCTTAGGTGTGCTAGAACACTTCTTCTTGGAGAGATGAATGCATGTCTAAGTGGTAGAAAACCTCTTTTGGAGTTTTTCATGCTGAACCTCTTCACCACATTTTCTATGTACATCGCTGCAATAGGCCAAGCATCCTATTAGGTTATCTCTATAAACCTTTATACCCAGTATAAAGGATGCTTCTCCTAAGTCTTTCATCAATAATTCTTTAGATAACCACCTCTTGACCATTGTCAACATGGGGATACCATTCCCAATTAGGAGTATATCATCTACGTACAGTATGAGAAAGGTGATGGCACTTCCATTGACCTTCTTGTACACACATGGCTCCTCCTTGTTCTTGATGAAATCAAATGATTTGATCGCATCATTGAATCGAGTATTCCAACTTCAAGAAGCTTGCTTTAATGCATAAATGGACTTTGTAGCTTGCAGACACGGTGATCACTATCACTGGATGTGAATCCTTTTGGTTGTTCCATATAGATATCTTCCTCAAGATATTCATTTAGAAAGGATGTCTTTACATCTATCTACCAGATTTCATAGTCATAAAATGCTGCAATAGCAAGCAGAGTGTGGATGGACTTTAGCATGACTAATGGCGAAAAGGTATCCTGATAGTCCATATCTTTGCGCTGACTATAACCTTTCACAACAAGCGTTGCCTTATAGGTCTCCACCTTATCATTGCACCTATCTTCTATTGTAGATCCATTTACACCCAATGGGTACTATACCCTCAAGTGGATCCACTAGAGTTCAGACTTGATTTAGTGCATAGAGTCTATCTCTGACTTCATCGCACTTAATCACTTCTTGGAATCAATGTCTAACATCGCCTCATCATAGGTTCTGGGATCAGTCAGTTGATCCATATCTCCCATAAGGAACATTTCCTAGTCTCCTCCTATACTATACTTAAGTAATTTTAGGAGGTTAAGAAACTCTACCTGATCTACGAGGTGATGGAGCAACTGTACAAATAGGACTATTGGGCTCACTATAATCTGTAGTTGGCTACTCTTTAAAAAAACTCTCTTCGAGCCTTACAACCCTGCCACTACCTCCATCTTGAATGAACTATTCTTCTAAGAAAACAGTGTGTCAGCTCACAATTACATTATGATCCTCAGGGTAGTAAAAATAGTATCCCATCAACTCTTTGGGATATCCTATAAAACGAGCTCTATCAGATCGATCCTCTAATTTGTTCGCCAAATTTCTCTTGACATAGGTAGGACATCCCCAAATCTTGAGAAAACCAAGACTTGGCTTTTTACCATGCCAAATTTCATAAGGCGTGGAAGAAATGATTTAGAGGGAATCCGGTTTAGAATAAGGATTGATGTTTGTAAAGTATGTCCCCATGAAAACAAAGGTAGGTTAATGAAATTCATTATGGACCGAACCATATCTCATAGGATTTTATTTCTCCTTTCGAACACCCCATTGAGCTAAGGCGTATGAGGTGGAGTCCATTGAGAGATAATGTCATGTTCCTTAAGATAACCTAGAAACTTTCTAATAAGGTATTCACCTCCTCGATCTATCGAAGAACCTTGATAGATTTTTTTGTTTGTTTCTCCACCTCTTATCAAAATTCTTTGAACTTTTTAAAAGCTTCAGACTTGTATTTCATCAAAAATACATACCATACCATGACAAATCATCGGTGAAGGTAATGAAGTAAGAGAAACTTTCCTTGGCATGCATATCGAATGGGCCGCACACATCAGTGTGTACCAGGATAAGTAACTTAGTGGCCCTTTCCCCCTGTCCAACAAAGGAAAGATTGGTCATCTTATCTTGATGACATGACTCATAGACTGAATTTGAGTCTGAACTCAAGGAGTGAAGGATCCCATCCTTCTCCAGTCGGTTAAGTCTATCTTCAGTGATATGACCTAGCCTTAGGTGCCAAAGATATTTCTGATTCAAGTTATCTCTAGGATACTTTTTACTAATGACATTCATTGAATGTTCGTTCAAATCTACTTCAGCATCAACATGCAGATGATAAAGACCATTAATTAAAAGAGCTTTGCAACTACTTTATTTTCAAAATAAATAGTACAAAAGTCTTTACTGAATTTAAAGACAAATTCATTCTGGGCTAGCATAGAGACAGAAATCAAATTTCTGCTAGCTCTAGGTACAAAATAACAATATTTTAAAACTAGTCTAAATCCTAATGGTAATCTCAGAGGGAATGTCCCCACAATAATAGCAGCAACTCTTGCTCCATTGTCTATGTATAGGATCATCTCTCCTTCCCTCGGCCTTTTACTATCCATGAGACCCTGCATTGTAGTGCATACATGAACACTTGAACCAAAATCTAAAACCCAACTCGAAGTAGAAGTTACCGTTAAGTTAGACTCAGTAACAAGCATACCTTCGGAAGGTCCAATGGCCTTTGCTTTCTTTAGATTAGCTAGGTAGATAGGATAGTTCCTCTTTCAGTGGCCCATAGCATTACAATGGAAACATTTTTCTTTGTCTGCTACAACCTTCTGTTTTAAAGCTTCCTTCTTGGGTTTATTTTTTACTATAAGAAAATACTGAGATAGCGACGCAAATTTAGCGACGCATCATTGCGTCACTAAATTGCGACCAAATTACGACGCCTTAGTAATAACAAAAAATAGCGACGCATTTAGCGACGCAATAGCGACGCATAGCTCAAAAAATTAAAAATATTAAATTTTAATTTAGCAACGCAAATAGTACATTATTTTTTAAGAAAAATTAATATTTATAAAATAAAATTGTGAAATAAAAATATTGCAATGCATTTCATTGCAACACAATATTTTTAAAAAAAATTAATTATGTTAAATAGCGACGCATTAGCGATGCAATAAATCAAAAATTTAAAAAAATAATTTTTAATTTTGCGACGCAAGTATTGCATCGTAATTTTTTTAAAAAAATAAAACATTACAACGCAATAAGGTGCATCGCAATTATTTTAAGAAAAATTATTTTTTATAAAATATAATTATGAAATAAAAATATTACGATGCAACTCAGTGCGTCGTCATTTTTTATAAAAAAATTAATTATGTTAAATAGCAATGCATTAGCGATGCAATAAACCAGAAAATAAAAAAAAATTATTTTTATTTTAGCGACGCAAATAATGCATCATAATTTTTTTTAAAAAATTAAATTTATAAAATATAATTAAAAGATAAAAAAATAAAATAAAACATTGCAACGCAATGAAATGCATCACAATTATTTTAAAAAAATTAATTTTGTTACATGCATCATATCGATCATCGCGACCAGGATCATGGCTTGGATCGATCGCAATCGTCGGATCATCGTCGATCAGATTGATCGCAACGGTCCGAGATCGATCGTCACCGACCGGGATCGTGGCTTGGATCGATCGCAACCATCGGATCGTCCGATCGGAATGATCGCAACGGTCCGAGATCGATCATGGCTGATCGGGATCATGGCTTGGATTGATCACAACCGTCGGATCGTCGCCGATCGGATTGATCGCAATGGTCTGAGATCGATCATCGCCAACCGAGATCATGGCTTGGATCGATCGCAACTATCGAATCGTAGCCGATCGAATTGATCGCAACGGTCCGATATTGATCATCGTCGATCGGGATCATGGCTTGGATCAATCGCAACCATCGGATCATCGCCGATCAGATTGATCGCAACGGTCCAAGATCGATCATCGTCGACCAAGATCATGGCTTGGATCGATCGCAACCGTTGGATCATCGCCGATCGGATTGATCGCAACGGTCCGAGATCAAACGTCGCCGACCGGGATCATAGCTTGGATCGATCGCAACCATCGGATCGTCGTCGATCGGATTGATCACAACGGTCCGAGATTGATTGTTGCCGACCGAGATCATGGCTTGGATCGATCGCAATCATCGGATCATCATCGACCGGATTGATCGCAACAGTCCGAGATCGATCGTCACTATTGCAGCCAAATCACTTTTGAGGAGCGTCAGGCGACGGAAATTCTTTGTTGGCCTTCAAAGGAATGACAGGAACTGCCTCCTTCAGTCAGAAACCTGCAAGAAAAGTCTCGGACCGATGGTTCTAGCGGGGACCCTCCGACGCTCAAGTCAGCGATCTGGAGAACAGGAAGCAATAATGTTGTGATGATTGGATAGAGCTTGAGCCCCCTACCTCAAGGGCTGGAGGCCTTTTATACCTGTTCGAGAATCCCTCTTACTATTCATCCGTTGTGGTCAAGCCTCCTTCAGACGATTATCAACTTCTAGTCTTTAACGTGCCGTAAAGTACGGGTCATGGGACTAATCGTGGGGTTACGCCCGTTGTTAGCGGTGCCAGGAGGGAGCACGTCCACCGCGCGCATAGCCGAGCATGCTCGTGGTGACGTGGTCCACCATTCTCGATGGAAGTGGACCACGTAGCTTGAACGTGGGTGATTGCCACCGGGGGCCGACGCCAAGACCGATGTCGGGGCTGACACCGAAGCCGACGCCGAGACCGATGTCGGGGCTGACACCGAAGCCGACGTCGAGACCGACTCCGGGGCTGACACCGAAGCCGACGCCGACATCGTAACCAAGGCTTAGACTGGCTGTGGCCGACACAGAAGCCGAGGTGGGCTGTAGCCGACGAGGAAGTCTGGATGGGCTTTGGCCGATGCGGAGGCCGAGGTGGGCCGCGGCCGTCATGGAGGTCGGGATGAGCCGTGGCCGATGCCGAGACCATGATCAAGGCCAAGGCTGGTTGCGGCCGACGAGGAGGCCGATGTGGGCCATGGCCGACACGGAGGTCGAGATGGGCCATGGCCGACATGGAGGTCGAGATGGGCCATGGCCGACACGGAGGTCGAGATGGGCTGTGGCCGATGCCGACACCGTGACCAAGGCCTAGACTAGCTGTGGCCGACGAGGAGGTCGGGGTGGGCCGCGGCCGACACGGAGGTTGAGATGGACAGCGGCCGACACGGAGGTCGGGGTAAGCCGTGTTAAGCCCAATCGCCAAGGAATTGGCTCGCGTGTTCTTTGACCCGATCGACCATATCAGATGCCCCCCCGTCCCTGAGCTGGTGTCACCATCCAAGCGAAAGGGACGTCTTCATCTGTGCATCCTAACCGTCGGATTCGCCTCGAGGTCAGGGAGCAGTTTGGGATCCCCAAGATATCGGCGATCATCATTAAGCCGTCAAATCACTGGCATCGATACATTCTGATTGGTTGGGGGGTTCCATCTATCGTGCATCCGGAGCATCGTTGCAGAGTCCTCCTCAATGGATAGCATCCGCGTGGCAGGCGCATCGGGCGTGATGATTTTGAAGATGCCGAAAAAAATTTTATAAGCAAGGACGTGCCCTAGCTTCGATTTCACCTACCATGCAGAGCCCTTTCCCCTTCCAGCTCGAGAGCTCCTCCAACTTCTTCTTCTTCCTCTGTCCAGGTTAGTTCCCCATGCCTTCACAGTCGTCTTCTTCTTCTTATTCGTCCTCTCGGTCCTCCATAAACCATACCTCTCCGACCCCTAGAGCCATGGCCAAGGAACCGGTGGTTAGGAGTCCGTCAGCAGCTGTAACCCCACCTCCTAGGGCAGCTCCGTCTTCCAGGGCGAGCAGTGGTTCCCCTGAGGGGACCGCCTCTACTGTTACTTC